>CAUYQG010048201.1:0-43685 GCA_963574415.1 Tarsius wallacei
AAATGTTATTTCACTCTATTGCTTTAATTTCCATGACTGCTATCAGTGAAAAAAAGGCAAAGGATTGAAGGAATACTTACCATGTACAAGACACTGTGATCGTCACTTTAGATTTTTTTTTTTTTTTTTGAGTTGGAGTCACACTCTGTCCCCCATACTGGATTGCAGTGGCTGATACCGGCCACTGCAGCCTCAACCTGCTGGGCTCCAGTGATCTTTCCACCTCTGCCTTCCGAGTAGCCGGAATTACAGGCACGTGCTACCATGCCCAGCTGATTTTTTGATTTATTGTAGAGATGAGGTCTCGCCAAGTTGCCCAGGCGGGTCTCGAACCCGTGGGCTCAGGCAATCCACTCACCTCAGCCTCCCAAAGCGCGGGATTACAGACTGAGCCACCGAGCCCGGCTAGATTTTTTTTTCATTAGTCTTCATGACAAGTCTACAGGATATTTTTAGCTCCATTTTACTGGAGATAAGAAATAATTCACTGATATTATAATATTTGATCATTTTACTAGTGAGGAAACTAATGCTTACAGTAGAACCAGAGATGAAACAGAGGTCTGTTTAGCTCCAGCAAACTATGCTGCATTGAATTACATTTTTCTTCATAAAGCAGTGCTAATTATGATATGCTTGTCAAAGGATTTTTTATCTTTCATATTTAGAATTTGTTCCCATATACTTTAGAATGGTGAATCTCAAAGTTTTGAAATACACATTCTTGGGTCCAACCTGAGACCTTACTGAGTTAAAATCTCTAAGAGATGAAGCCCAACAAGCTCTCTGGGTGATTCTGAAACACAGGAAAATCTGAGGTCTGCTGCTTTTGAATAGCAAAGTTAAGCCGAATTGGTTCATTCTTTTTTATCTTGGGAGATGATGGTCCTTTTTTCAGGACATCTTTTCAATCTATTTCAAATCCATAAAGTGATGTTTCGTAGACAGTGTCACAAATGCCAACTATGATAGTTCTGTGTCACCCCAGATTCTTTGATGTGTAAGTGTTAGTGCAGTTGCTGAGGCCAAGTTTGTGTTCAGTGTGAAAGAGTCATTGAAATTAATTCCTGCCACATGTACAGAAGGCGCATTTTTGATGAGTGTGAAGTTGTTCCACACGTGCCACCATTTGCCGTCCCTAACTTAGGACTTGTATTCTCTATGACAGAAGCGAGAGCCTGGCAACTGAATGCCTAAATCTGTTTCAAGATAAGTCACTTCTGTCGCCAGGTAGCCTGGCTTTCCATGTTCCTCCACCAGGTTTTTTATTCTCTAGTTTTAAAATCATATTTGACCTTTGTAGCGCACCCTTCTTTTTTTTTTTTTTTTTTTTTGAGTCGGGGTCTCAATCTGTCTCCCAGGCTGGAGTGCGGTGGCATGATCACGAGAATCACGGTTCATGGCAGCCTCAACTTCCTGGGCTTGGGCAGTCCTTCCACCTCAGTGTCCTGAGTAGCTAGGACTGCAGGCGAGACCACCATACCGGGCTAATTTTTTTTTTTTTAATTCCTGTAGAAACAAGGTCTTGCTGTGTTGCCCAGGCTGTTTTGGACCTCCTGGGCTTGTCTCAGCCTCCCACTGGGGTTACAGACATACTCTTTCTTTTTTAGTGGCATTCTCTATTAGATGTCTCTCTCCCAATACAAAGAAAACAATTTTCTTCTTTCTCTTTTTTTTTGATTGATTTATAAATTTATCACATTTATCAGGGCAGGTGTTGGAGTTGTAAAAATGAATAAGAAATAGTGTGGGAAAATGAATAAAAGATGTGTGGGATATTTTACGTATAGTCCTACTGACTTATATTTGGATTTCTTGATTTTAAAACAGCCTTGCTGTATTATTATTATTTTTTCTTCTGCGCATTGTGAATCTTTGCTTCTTCTTTTTGTTTTTTTTTTGTTTTTTTGTTTTTAAATTTGAGTCAGAGTCTCAATCTGTCGCCCAGGCTGGAGTGCAGTGGCACTTTCACAGCCACTGCAGCCTTGACCCTCTGGGTTCAGGCGATCCTTCCACTTCTGCCTTCCAAGTCGCTGGAACTACAGGCATGTGCCACCATGCCCAGATAATTTTTTGACTTATTGTAGAGATGAGGTCTCGCCATGCTGCCCAGACTGGTCTCAAACCCATGATCTCAGGCAATCCTCTCGCCTCCACCACCCAAAGTGCTGGGATTACAGGTATGAGCCATCACACCCAATGCTTCTTCTTTTCATTAGGGCATTCCACTTTGAGTTTCACCTCTCATTATCATGAGAAGAAATGATTTCACCAACCATTATAGTATTTGATCATTTATGTTGATGCCATTTAACTCTTCTTTACATCTCAACTGTCTCAGACACAAGATTCTAAAAGAAAATAAAAGATGGTATTATTAGGCAATAATTACTACATACTCAGCCTATGCACAAAAGTGCACCACAAGAAATGCTCTCAAGCTTTCATATAAACTGTTTGGCTGTTATTTTAGACATGCTGTGATTTCTGTAATTATATGAGAGCCCCCCCAAAATGGAATTTATTTATAAAAAATTGTGTCTGTATTCTTACATGTTTATACTTCAGTCACCTTCAAAGTACTCTCCGTTTGATACAATACACCTATCGAGATGCTTTTTCCACTGCTCAAAACAGTTTTTGAACTTGTCAATTTGTGTGCATTTTAGTGCTTCTGCCACTTTTTGCTTCACCTCTTCCACATCAATAAAATGCTCCCCTCTGAGGACTCATTTCATCCAGGGAAACAAAAATGTCGCTTGGGGTGAGATCAGGTGAATAGGGAGGGTGGGGCATGGGGGTCATGCTGTTTTTTGGTCAAAAACTGCTGGACACTCAGCACGCGATGGGCAGGTGCGTTGTCACGATGGAAGAACAAGTAGCGTGTTTGCCACAACTCGGGACATTTCTGCAGATCATGAGACAACCTTCTCAAAACTTCCAGATAAAAACTTAGTTGACCGTTGGATCTGGAGGAACAAATTCTGAGTGTATTACAAGGAACCCACCCTCCAAAGGATAATTCTGGGTTTCTTTTATGAGTGCCCCTTCATACACTTACCCAACCCACAGCAGATTAGAAACAACAAATCACAAGGTAGACAAAAGAAACGCTGTTAATATAGGTAGTTGAGAACAGCAATCACTGTTAGTTGGCAGAATAAGTACAGGAAAGATAAGAAAATCAGAAAAATGGATTAAAAATGCACAGTAGTCTGAAGCAATTAGTTAAATTGAACAACTCTCTGTATTCTACTGGGAATCTGATAAACATAGCCCACGAGTCCCTGCCATCTGAGAATTTATAACCTGGTATTCTGAAGGGAGTGGCATGAAGGGAACTATCACTTACTGAACCCCTGCTATACAACTTGATAGGTTTTTTAGGACATTACTGTATATCAGGACCAAACAGCTGTTCACAGTTCTGGCCCTCACAAAGAAAAATTAAGTTATGCTCTGCCCTCTGTTTCAGACGACAGGAAGTGTTAGGGCAGGTCTGATGAGGGTGTGTACACTATCCAGTGCTGTGTGAAAGATGCAAAGAATTGCACAGAAATTAGATGAGAAAATATAGTTTACTTGTAAAGTAAATTAGAGAGAGAAAAATCACCTCCCCGAGGTATGGGAGGGGCCAAAGCTAAGAAAACATGGTGGACACAGTGCAAAGAGCACGTGTCCAGACCTTTGATGGGCACAGGTCATTAAGGTGATTGGGTGGTGGTCTGCTCTGCATCATCACGGAGGGCAGGTAAGTACAGGTACTGACATCAGGTGATGGACAGCAGGCAGATGAGTGGGTTAGTCACACGATTGCTGCCATAGTGATGGGGTCTGTGTTATGAAGGTCGCGAAGGGCTGATTAGGTTAACTTGGGTCTTATGGGTGGAGGAAAATACTTGAAATATAGAAGCTAATTAGTACAAAACAAGCTGGGGGTGGGGCCGGTTGTAGAAGAGTGATCAATAGCTACCTCTGAGAAACCAGTTCTGTCCTTGGTTAGTGATTAGGGAATGAATTAAAGTGAACTGCTAGAGAAACGTGACAGATCTAGACAATGTTAAAATGGCTGCTTGTTGGGTATATTGACTCCATGTTATGTTCTTTCAGGATGGATATGGAACTCATTTGTAGAACCTTAGTAATTCTTTTACCTGTGAAGAGGTTAGATTTCAAAAGCACTGTTGTTCATAAGTACCAGTATTCACATGTCTAGAGCAAACCACATATGCATTTCCAACAAACAGAAAGGTGAGGTAGTCCTTTGAAGCTTTAGAACCAAGCTTTTTCTCCTTTTTGCTGATATAAGTTGTAAAGTGGCAACTCTCAAACTTGAATGTGTATATGAGCCTCTTGAGGATCCTATTAAAATGTAGATTCTTATTGGGTAGGGTTGGAATGGCCCGAGAATCTGCTAACAAGCTCCCAGATGATGTTGGTGTTGCTTGCTACCACACTTTGAGTACCAAGGGTGCTCAGGGCATCTTTTCATTTGCTTTGGAAAGTCCATTAAGAAAAAAAATACCCAGCAGGACTCGGTGGCTCATGCTTGTAATCTCAGTACTTTGGGAGGCTGAGGGAGCAGGATCACTTGAACCCAGGAGTTAGAGAGCAGCCTGGACAACATAGTGAGACTTCATCTCCACAAAAAATTTAAAAAATTAGCCAAGCATGGTGACATGCACCTGTAGTTCCAGCTACTTGGAAGACTGAGGCTAGAGAATCACCTAAATCCAGGAAGTCGAGGTTGCAGTGAGTCATGCCACTGCATTCCAGCCTGAGCAACAGAGGAAGTCCCTGAATGGGGGGAGAGGGAGATCCTCAGGGAACTTCTTAGCAGCTGCATTTTGTTCACACCTACTACCACTCATGTTGATGTTGTACAGCTTAACATATGCCTGGCATTTTCCTGGCTCTCTTTAGCAACAGTACTTTTTTAGGCCTTTAAGATTCTTGAACCTTCTAATGGCTCAATGAGTGGGTGTCCAATGTTGGCACTGATCCTTTCACCCCTTTTCATCTTACTGATTATTGTTTGTTGTAGGAAAATAGTGAATTAGTCTGCTTGGCCTACCGTCACAAAATGCCATGCATCGGGTCACTTCAACAGAATTTATTTTCCCACAATTCTGGAGGTTGGATGTCTGAGATGAGATTGTCAGCACAGTTCGGTTTTGGGGGAGGGCTCACTTCCTGGTTCGCACGTGACCTTCCCACTGTGTCTTCACATGGCAGGGAGAGAGCGAAAACAGGCTCTCTGATCTCATAGAAGGACACCAGCTCTACTGGATCAGGGCTCCACCCATACGACCTCATTTAACCTCTTAAAGGCCTTGTCTCCAATGCAGTCACATGTAGAGGTTGAGCCTTGAATCTTAGAGATACACAGTTCAGTCCACAGCATTTTCAGATGGCATGATTCACTGTTCTTCAAAATTGTTCCTACTTTCGAATGAGTTATGCCACTCTACTGTATATTTATTATTATACACTTTTTTTTTTTTAGTTGGAGTCTCACTCCTTCGCCCAGGCTGGAGTGCAGTGGCACACTCACAGCCACCCTGGCGTCGACCTTCTGGGCTCCAGCGATCCTTCCGCTTCAGCTTTCTGAGTAGCCAGGAACTACCATGCCCGGCTATTTTTTATTTTATTGTGGAGACGTGGTCTCACCAAGTTGCCCAGGTTGGCTTTGAACTGGCAGGCTCAGGCAATCCACTTGCCTTGGCCTCCCAAAGTGCTGGGATTATAGGCTGAGCCACCGAGCCTGGCCAATATACTTTGTTTTTAAATCTCTGTTTTTATCATCTACAAACCACTCTTTTTACTGTCACCTTCAAAATTCTCCCTCCTCTCTCACTGACATAGATGTTGAAATTAGTATTTGTAAAACACAGTTTAAAAACATAAGCTCATAATAGGCTCCAAATTAATAAAAAGCTGACCTAGATCAGGGCACCACTATGCCAGGGCATACTGTGGGCTGCAATTCATTTAAAAACTTGCCAAGACATGAGTCCCCTTCAGACCTCAGGACAGCTGGGAGGGTTCTTGGGCGATCCTCAGGCTAACCTCCTTTGGCTGCAAGCATACAAGTCTTTTTGCTCAACAAATATACCCTTATTTTCTACCTAAACTATGACATGAAGGGGCTGGAAAGCGTTACCCGAAACTAAAATTACTGAGCACAATCTCCAGTGCCATCTGCTGGAAGCAGGTAAGGCTCCAGAAGGTAGATTTATTTTTATTTATAAAACTATGTAAATTAAAAGAACATAAGAATAAAGGTTTCTGTATTACAGAGGACTTAGTTAAAAGTGGTTTTTTTCGGAAGGCTGAGGCGGAAGGATCGCCGGAGCCCAGCAGGTCGAGGCTGCGGTGGCCGGGAGCGGCCACTGCACTCCAGTCTGGGCGACGGAGTGAGACACCGACTCAAAAAAAAAAAAAAAAAAAGAAATGTTCTATACCTGTTTTGTCCAAAACTGTAGCCTCTACCTATGTGTGGCTATTGATTACCAGACATGTGGCCAGTATGACTAAGGAATTGAATTTTTAAATAATTTATTCAAATTTAAAAAGAAACTTGTGGCTAGTAGATACTGTATTAGCAGTGTAGCTGTGGTATTTTTGTTCTGTCTTTTTGAACCCATATGTTGTTCATTATTTTACTATTATTTACTATTTTACATTATTTGTTTTTTGATTGACTTACATGTTTAACAATTTTGATTAACATTTCTTCATGTATCTCAGAGCTTGCTAGAAACTTTCCTTCTTTACGTACATCATTTGGAATGTACATTAGTAAAGGTTTGTTGGTGGTAAACTCAGTTTTTAATTTTGCAAATATGTTTATTTGACAATATCCTTGAATAAAAATTGTCTAACAATACAATTCTAGTTTGATGCTTATTTATCTCAGTATTTTGAAGATGTTAGCTTAGAGACTTCTGGCTTCCACTGAAGTTGTTGAGAAATCTCCTGATAGATGTAATCGCACCCCCCCCTTTTTTTCTCTGTCTTTCAGATACTTAATCTTTGGTGTTATGAAGTTATACTATATTTTACTTGTGATTTTTTTCTGTGCTTAATCTGCTTGATATACATTGTGCATTCTCTACCTGTAAATATCTATCCGTCATAAGAGTTAGGTACTTCTCAGCTTAATTATCAATTCTTCCAATATTGCCTCTTCTTCATTTTCTCTGTATTGCTTTTTATGGAGTGCAATCAGATGTGTGTTTGAGCTTCCTGTTTTTATCTCCAACAGTTCTTAACCTCTTTTGTTAATTTTAATGTCCTTGTCAGTGCTGCAAGTTCTTCAGCTATTGCTTTTAGTTCATTGTCTATTCTGCTGTGTCTGATATGTTATGGAATATATCCGTTAAGCTTTTAACTTCAATAGATCTATTTTTTATTTCTAAAACTTCCATTTGGTCTTTCTATAATCAATTTTCTTGGTGATTTTTAATACTTTCTTCTTCCTTACTAATTTTTACTGTTTTTAATTTTGTAGACATTTTGTGGTGTGATCATTTTTTATTTGCCATTAGTTAATATTGATATCTTCAGTATTTAGAAGTTTAATTTGTTTTTTGTTGTTTCTGTGAACTCTCCCTCATCACGGCTTATTTCATTTATTGTTGGGTAAATTAAAAACATTGTGAACTTATTTTAACTAAACTACACTTAATTTTTAAGCATTTTAAAGGCCTAATGTAGGATGGCTTTCTGCCAAAGGTATGCGTATCTATAGTCACTGTAGCTCCTGTGGAGCATCCACTTTCATTTTGGACACCCTGACCTTGAAAAATGGCCTAGGCATCTCCTGAGTCTGGGACTACTCTCAGAATCTGGGGACTTGACTTTTGTATTTGCTTACTGCTTGCTGTTCCTTTTCTTCTTCCTCTACTTTCTCCTTCTCCTTCTCCTTTACATTTTATTTCTTTGTCTTTATCTTGGAGATTTTCTACAGCTTTTCTGAGCTCAGCACTAATTTAATAAATACGTTTATTGGAGCTATACAGAACTGAGTTGCATTGTCATAGGTAGGCTATTTGAAACATCTATCCCATGTCCCTGTTAACATCAGAAATCAGCCCCTGGTTATTATTGACAGCATATTGGCTTCTTCTAGAGCTCTCCAACTCTCTGGATTGTAAGGTGTTTATTATAGAGTCCCCAGCACTGGAATTGGATTGATTCATTTTAATTATTTCCTTTATATGCCAGACATTTTTTTTTGACTCCATGAAAATCAAATTCTGTTATCAAATAAATGATTATTTTTAAAGTATGGAAAAAATACTAGATTATTTTAAAAGTAGACATAGGTTTTACATGTATTGTCTTCCTTGGGAAAATGTTTTCTAAGCAGCTTATAGATTATACTTTTTTCTTTTTTCCAAATTTATTTTTCTGGCCTATATTGTTTAAAATGGCAAGGAAAGGCAGCATGTGGAAAAAATACTGAATCTGGGGTTAGAAAAACTAGTCTGTAATCTCAGTTTAGATACTAAGCATATGATTTTCAACAATGTAATTAGCTTCAATGAGTCTGTATTTCCTCATCTTTATACTGGAGATAATTTTTATTTCACACAGTTATTGTGAGATTTAAATCAATTAAACAAGATAGTACATGGTGTCCAACACATAGTAGACACTTGCACAGTATTACTTTTTCTGTTTTTAATGATATTCATGAGTTTACATGACTAAATGAATAATTTTCAAACATGTATCTTGAATTTTATCGATATTTACTTCTAGGACAATCTATCAGCCCTATTTCTCTATTCAAAGTTAATTTTGAAAAAATAGTGCAGAGTGTAAGTCCTACCCATTCAAATTAAGGTACTTTCAGGTTATGGGAAGTTAGATCTGATTGTAGTTAAATATGTGAACAATGTTTATGTAACTTTAGTTAGTCAACATCTGGAACTGATCTCCAAAACTTTGATTAACAGAACCAGCATAATGAATCCCAGATGTTTAAACATAGCTATGCTTCCTAGACTCACTGGATCTTGAAAGTGAACACATGGAAGGAAAGGATACATTTAAAAGAACTAGGTGTCAAAATGACTGAGGTAGTATTTGAATATTGCTTCACTTGTGTGGGAAGGGAGGTCTCTCTAAATGAACATCCCTCTTTACGTTTTATACATGTTAAAAAGAGAGAAGTTCAATCTTTGATGAACTCAATAGTATGGATTAATAACTTCATTCACATTTGTTCTTGCAAAACATTTTTGAGCATCTATTATATGCAAGGTCATGTAGTTAGGAAAGATAAATAATACAGTCCCTGCCTTTGAGGCACTCTGTTTAGTGAGAGAGAGAGAGACAGGCCTGTGAACAATAACTACAATCACCTGTAACTTCTGTAATCAAAGGCTGAGTACAGAAAGTAACCAGGTCGTCTGAGGAAGATAGAAAGATTTCACAAAGGAGGAGACACAGGGCTCAAGATTTCTATACATTACTGCTGCAATCTGCATGCAGCTAGTTTCATAGATCTTAGGACAATTTGTCATGTGTAAAACTATATTTAGAACAGCCACTTCTGAAATCGTAAAACTAAAGTATTTTGACAATTCAATCCACTGTTGCAATGGTAAAAACTTGATTTAGTAATAATTTGGACTTGCCTTCATTTGGTAAAGCTTCTAGAAAAACAATAAATATTTTAGTACTTCCCACAAATTGTACTTTCAAGTGAAAGAATGCATTTGCCTTTTGCAACTTTTTTCTTGCTCTCATGCATGCCTTATTTTGTGGACAGGAAAAGAATCAGAAATGTTCTGAGTTCGAAATCACTTTAGAAGCCTTTAGGGGAAAATGCATAGTTGTTTAGTGACATATTTTAGTTCTCATAAATCTGCTCCATTCCTTTCAACCTCCACCCCAAGGAAATCTACTCTGAGTGAAAAGACACATGTCCCATAAGGAGAGGAACACCCCATTGATAGCAATTTTGAAAAGAATTAAAATGTATTATTAATAGCATGGCTTTAGAGGGAGAAGAGAAAAATCAAGTCTAAAATAATATAATATTAAATAAAAATAATGAAAGATAAAGTAACCTGATGACAAAAATTAAAAGGTTTTCTAATTTTTACACAAAAGGTTTTTAGTAAGTCTTGATCCAGCCATGAATAGTACTTTCTCCCTCTTATTTTATGTCCCACATCTCACTACCTTCTCCCTTATCATTCATCAGACCTAAACTGCCTGTAAACTTCTGTGAATTCTTTTTCTGAAATAACAGATGTACTTATCACCATATTCAGAGAACTTATAACCAGCAGATCTAGGCTGTTCCATCTTCTTGGACAATTTCCTGAGTTCCAATACTTCTTATCCAGTGAATACTTACTTACCTTTCAAAATTAGGTTGAAAGAACTATCCAATCCTTCTAGGCTTGGTAAAATCCACTTGCTTCCTACATCCGTATAACCCAATCGCATGGCTCTCGTCACACCTGTGATGACATATGATGGAAGTTTAAATATTCCAACTCTGAAGGTTTGATACTTCAGTCTGTTGAAATGACCTAGCATTGTACAAATGAACAGAAGAAAAGCCACCACACATATACTTTCTGTGTGTGTGTGTCTTTGTGACAACCTTGTCAAAAATCTGTTGACTGTATATATGTGGATTTACTTCTGAGCTCTCTATTTTGTTTCATTAGTCTATATGCCTGTTTTTATGACAATACCAAATTGTTTTATTTTTATTTTTTAGTTTTGTAATAGACTTTGAAGTCAGAGAGTGTGAACAACTCTAGTTTTGTTATTCTTGCTCAAAATTACTTTGGGGTTTTTCATAGTTCCAGATGAATTTTAGAAATTTTTCTCTTTGTTAAAAATTCCATGGGGATTTTGATAAGTATTGCATTAAACCTATAGACCATTTTGGGAAATATGGACATTTTAACATTGTTTAAATGTCCACATATTTATTTGATCATAGTTTTGCATGGCATGGGAGTCTTCAGACTGAAGACCCTAAAGAACCAGGGTGAAATATACATTTTTATGCTTAGTTCCAATGAAGCAGGGGCAGCCATGTAGAAATTTGATTGGGTAAAAAGGGCATGAGCAAATAGTAATAGACTGGGTGGTGGTGGGCGGGGGGGGAGTCTAGTAAAGTCCGTCTAGATTCTTCTTGGCTTCTCTGAGCAGTATTCCTTCCTTCTGGGTGTGGGGCAGAACCCTCTCTGGAATGGGAGCCTTATGACCTGTAATCAAACAAGGTAGACCAGAGAATTTCTTTATGACCAGTTCTTACATAGAAAGGCAGAGAAAAATGATGACAATGTTTTCAAGTTTTATAGCTGGTTTTGGGGAGAAAGGTTCTGGTTTCTATGGCCCATTTTGGGAAATAAGAATTCTAGTTTCTTTGGATAGTTTATGGAAGGCTGAGGGATGAGAGACAGGAGAGAAGGAAAAGGTCAGATAAAAATTTTACCTCCGAAGCCTTCACTTTGGGGTATCGTTTTCTGATCCCCAACACATGCTCAGTGCCTTTCTTACCTGATTGTAAGTTCCAGTACAGTAAAACTTTTTTGAACTTGTGTTCACCACAGTATTTCCAGTGCATTGAATTCACTCAGTAAGTGCTTGTTGAAGAGTATAAATATCCTTATGACTGTAATAGTTTAAGCCCTCATAATGTCCTGCTGGATCAGTCTGGAAGGTATGTCTTACTTTAAAGCCTTCAGCACACTTTCTCTGCCTGGGCCAATGTTCTCATAATGATTACTTCTTGACCTTCAGGTCTCAGCTGAAACTTCATCTCTTCCTGGAGATCTTCTGTCACCTATCCAAGTGGCCAGCTTTCTATTACTTTGCTTTATTTGTTTTCTTCATAGTACTCATTATGATTTGTAGTTATATATTGAATTTTTTCTTTATTTAACGGCTGCATTAAGGGAAGGACTGTGTCACCTACACCCTAGTCTGATGGTCTAGTGTTGAATAGACAGGCAGATGTGCACTTTTTTTTTACACTAATTAAACAGAAATTGCATCTGTGAATGTTTGGTGAATGACTATGTAAATAGATTGTAAGTTTCTTAGGCCCAGGGACTGGGGCTTATCATCTATGTTATTTTAGTATCTAGCATGCTTCTTTACACATATCAGAAGCTCATACTTTTTTATTAAGTGAAGGAATGTATAAACAATGGCTTAGAATTATCAACACCATAGTACTTGTGTGATATATTGTCATATAAAACTTGTCATTTACATTTTATTAGAAAAAAGTCCAAATGAGATGAATTGTATACCTAAGGAAATAAAACATCAATCACCAAAACATAACTATAACTTTTATTCAGAAAGAACCAACACCTGGGGTGCAAGGTGCTACTGAACCTCTGTGAATAAGACAGAAATCATATTCTGAAGTGGTTTTGTTACTGTAACTGAGTTGGCCCTTCCCTCAGCATTTCTGGGTGTTATGGTGGCTCTGTATCCACTGGACAAGGACACCCCTCTCCTCATCTGTTACAAGTAGCAGCAAATCCCAAATCATCCTTTTTTCAAAGGTCCTCTAGGGCTAAGACTCCCAGTGCTGACCTTAGGGAATGAGTGGGCATCTAAGAAAGACAATCCTGCTGTGCAGAGCCTGAGGTCACACAGGTGCTAAGGTTCATTCTCTCCTGAAGCTCCATGCAGGGTCATTGGAGACTTGAGACCCCAGGGGCTAAACTGAGTCCTCTGATGAGGGCATTGTCTGGTGCATGGGGATGATGCCTCTTTAAAGAAAATCTGTTTCTTCCTAGGCCACTGGGCAGTTTCAGAAGGTGGGCTAGTGCTGGCATGTGCATCGCCAACTCTGGACCTCAGAGTCAAGGATCCCAATCCTGATTTAAACTAAGAAATATAAAAGACTCTGTTGTGCTTTCTTAAGGGCAACAGGACTACACAGTCACACTGATCTTTGTTAAGGCAAACAGTTTTTAGTGATCTCAAGTGCTTTTCTCTCCACAGGGTATGAATGAAAAGTTGGTGTCTCCAGAGTAAAGAATTCCCACCCCAATCATCTACCCAGCCTCTTCTAAAGGAGGTAGAACTCATTTTTTCCCTATTCTTTTGCCTCCTTTAAAGCATCTTTCTAGCTGAGGCAGAATGAGGAACAATTCCAAGTTTAATTTGCATCAAGATGATCCAAATATAGATGAGATGTTTGTAGACACAGTAGTTTTCCCCCATCTGCAATTTCAGTTACCCACAGCCAACTACAATCTGAAAGTACAAATTCTAAAATTTCAGAAAAAATTTCTGTGCTTTAAATTGTGCCCCATTTTTGAGTAGCATGATTAAATCTCCTGCTGTCCTACTACATCCCATTTGGGATGTGAATTGTCCTTTTGTTCAGCATTTTCACAATGTAGAACCCATCTTGAACTGAAGACAAACATGTATACAACTCATTAACGTCATCTGCTCCTGACATCCAACCATTGACATCAGTGTGGCTCAATAATCCAAGATTGTGGAAGCAGATGATCCTCCTTCTGGCAATACGTCAGAAGGTCAATAGTAGCTTATGCTACATCACAAAGCCTATGTCATTCACCTTACTTCATCCTATGACATTGGCATTTTTTTCTCTCACAAGAAGAAGAATAAGTACAGTACAATGAGATATTTTGCGGGGAAGAGAGACTATATTCATGTAACTTTTAGTATGGAATATTGTTATATTTGTTCCATTTTATTAGTGATTATGGTTGTTAATCTCTTACTGTGCCTAATTTATAAATTAAACTTTATCATAGGTATGTATATGTAGGGAAAAAAAAAAACATGGTATAGAGTTTGATAATATCTGAGATTTTAGGCATCCAATGGGAGTCTTGGAGCATATCCCACCATGAATAAGGGGTGACTAATGTAGAAAGTGATGAGTGATATGAACTGAAGGGTACCAGAATATGCCACCTAAAATATGCCTCTTTAGCATAGTGATTATTATGATGACAAGAAGACACAGGAAAAGTTCTGAAAATAGGGCACAAGTTTTTCTTTTTGAAAATAAAATTGCATTTATAAAGGAAATTTTCATGTGTACAGTTGTCTTTTTCTTCTTTACCAGAAGAGGACTCTTAGCAGCTTTATCAAAGGAGAAGTCAGGAACTCAAATCTTTACAACAGACTTGCTAAAAAGTCTGTGTTTACCATATTTTCCTTGTCACCTTACTAAAACTTGCCTCTGCCACCCAAAAGCCCCTAAACTCCCTACCTTTGTTTAGCCTAAAATGACATAGAAGCCCAAATTCTAATCATTTTGGAACTATTTGTTGCTGGGTACTCCCATTGTATGTTCATGTGCAATGTAATTGTTAATAAATTTGTTTGTTTTTCTCTTGCTAATCTGTTTTTTGGCAAGTTCAATGTATAGGGCCTCAAGCTGGAGAACCCAAGATGGATAGAGGAAAATATAACCAGAGGTGCCAAAAAAATGTACACACATTTTAAGAGATGTTATTTATGTATTACTTTTCGAAACTGAACTGAAATATGGTAGCAATGTGTAGTATGATGTTGACTCAAATGCTAGCATCACCATGTGACGGGCAGGTATTTATTGAGTATTACAATTTTAATACAGTATTTTCCTTTCTGAAAATGCGTATACATTTTTTGGCATTCTTTATATTTCTTTCCTCCCCTACAGTGCCATAAAATTAGTAGGAATGTATAAAGAACATGCAGCAGGGGCTCACAGTTGGGAGAAGTCATATTTGCTTGTGGGAACCAGAAAGGCTGTGGAGAAATTGATCTTGAAACTCCCCTGGGGGAGCAGGGTGGGACTTGAACATGCAGAAAAGAGGCAGAGGACTCCTGGTGAATGTAATCAGGTAGGAGAGAAAACATGGGGCATAAATGAGGGAAAAAGTAATGGAAAGTTAGTGCTAGAACCAGTTCAGGGTCATCTGTGACTGGCTAATAGAGTCTTGACTTTAGTTAGAAAAGAAAACATAATTTTCAGCTGTGCCATGGTATATGTGTAGAAATGGTGGGTTCAAGAGCATAGTTGGAAACTATGACAAGACTACAGGAGAGAAGTCAATGAGAACTTGAGTTAGAGTAAAAACAGTGGGAAAAGAGAGAAAAAAGTCTGGATTAAAAGAGGCACATTGACTGATGTGGCCAGTGTTGTATGGGAAGAGAAAGCAGGATCCAAGAATCTGCCTGATAGAAAGATCAAGCTGGGGTCATAGTGTGACTTCATAGTATGACAGGGCCAGTGCTGGATGGGAGGAGAGAGTAAAGTCTAAGAAGTTCCTGATGGAAAAATCAGCTGGGGTCACAGTGTGACTCAACCCAGGAATTTAGATTCTTGTTCTGTACCAGGGGGCAACTATTTTTGTTTTTGTTTTTTAACATCCCTTGAAAATTTCCTGAATTTTCTTCCAGAATTAGAATATAACTTAAACAAAACTACTTCACCTGCTCAGAGGGCTGCTAGGCTTAATGTTTTTTGTTCAACCAGTAAGAATTTCCTTTGAGGTATTTATCCTTAAGAATCCTATTTGTCCTTTTATTTTTTATTAATCAGAAAAACAATAGCTCTCCACATGCAGTGGGTGTTAAAAAAAAAAAGGCCAACACCTAATAAATGCTTTCCATATACTTGTTTTCAATTTGTCCTCATCAAAGCACCATGAGGAAGTCTTGACTGCTCTTTTATAGGCTAGAGGCAGTGTATTTTGTTTAGCTGTCATCAAAATTATCTATGAAATTTTGTAATAATAGTAAGTTACCTATGAGTAGCTGCAGCAGATCCATGAATGTGAAGCCCAAAAGGCACACATGGGCAGCTGCAGTTTTTTTTTGTTTTTTTTTTTTTTCGATTTGGAGTAACACAATGTAACCCAGAATGGATTTCAGTGGCCATTTCCGGCCACTGCAGCCTCGACCTGCTGGGCTCCAGTGATCCTTCTGCCTCAGGCTTCCAAGGAGCTGGAACTACAGGCGCGCGCTATCATGCCCAGCTAGTTTTTTTAAAAAATTTATTGTAGAGATGAGGTCTCGCCAAGTTGCCCAGATGGGTCTCGAATCCGCGGACTCAGGCAATCCACTCACCTCAGCCTCCCAAAGTGCTGGGATTACAGGCTGAGCCACTGAGCCCGGCTGCAGTTTTAAAGAATGTGAAAAAACCCACCAGTATGTTGTATCAGAGACCAGGTTCTATAAAATCAGATTAGAAACAAACTCCTTTACAGCAATTACCAACTGCATGATCTTGGGCAAGTTACTTTGCTTTTCTGAGCTTTAGTTTCCTCATCTATATAATAGGGTTATGTAATTGTCCTCATTCAATGAAAAAAATACTAGTATCAGTTAACAGGTATTACACTGCATTTCTTATTTACTAAGTGACAGACGTTCACTAAGAGTTATGCACACAATATCTCAGTTAATTCTTAAAATAAAACTGAGGTAGATACATACTAATAGTATTTACATTTTATAGAGGATAAAATAGAAGTCCTTTGGGATATTAATTTGCCTAGATTACAAAGCTATTAAATGCCCAAACTAAAATTTAAATCTATGATGGATGATATTAAATTGATGCTTGTAACCATTTTTATGAACTATCTTTGTGTATGGAAACTACTTAACATAAATCTAGATACTGTAAATAGCAAATATATCATATTATTCTCTTTTGTCTCAAATTGCAACTTCATTGGTATGACAGAAGTACTCGGTGAGCTATTTAATGTTTTGTAGACCTAAGTTTTAAGTAAAAATGTTGAGCAGGACAGAATCAGGATGAAAGCACATTTTAATAATTTTAATCTAGTATTAAGAAGCAAAATGGATTTTAGAATGGATTGGAGGATTGAGAGAGAAAGCTGACAAGGAGACCTGAAAAGAGGAGGGAGGGGAGAAGAAGGACTAGAACAAGAACATTATCATGTAACCATTTTTGCCATTTTCTCAATGAATGGAAAAGCAGTGGCTACCGTGGACACATCTGTAGGCATGGGAGTCTATACCACAGGCAACAAATGATAGCACTACCACCAGGATAGCCTATATGTCAGCCATCTTGCTCTGCAGACAGACTAAAGGGATGACATAAATTGCATATAAGTCCTTTTGGCCAGCAGAACCTTGGGAGGAGGCCAGGACAGAAGACATGGGAGAGAATGGTAGATATTGTTTAAAATGTTGACACCAGGTGCTGTGGGATTCTTGTTACAGTGCTGTACACTAAAAAGGTCTGTGGAGCAGACTGTGGTTTGAGGGGAACAGTGGACTGAAACTGCTGGCATGTTGAAGAGACATGTTGACTTGTGAAAGGAAGAGGTTTACTGTTTCCACTAGAGGCAAGTTGAAATCCATGGCCAGAAGTTCTTCCAAAGATTTGATTAATGTCAATAAACACAGGGTGCTCCATGGGTTTGGCATCCAAGAGTGGATGCCGTTAGGGCATTAAGTATTAGTGTCTTATTTGCTTGTTCTTTCTCTTTCCTACTCTGTTCCAACATCTGCATGAAACTACATTCTAAATTAAGCTGGACCTCCAAGTTGCATCTATTTCACCTATATCACTTGCTGATATCTTCCTAAGTGCCCAGAGTGCATAGCTTTTCCAGGAAGCATTGTACTTTTGAGCCAAGCTCAAGATATATACTTTTCAGACCTACCCCTGCTTGACCAGTTAACTTTCTAAAAGAAAAATGGTACCAGACAAAGACTGAGCTTTATTAAACATTGTTAGTCATTCCTAAAAGTATAGTTGAATCCAAATTTAAAGAGTTTATAATTATGATTCATACACTGTGCTATTTGGACATGGTTTCTTTTAAAGTGAAGGAAATTAAATTATAGAAGATTGTAGATCTGTTCTATACATAAACAAGTTTGATTTGCATGATAAAATAATTGTTGTGTTTTGTTTCACTAAACTGCCCAACAGGTTGATTGATTTAAATGAATAAGCCCACTACTTTTGTATAGTGTTGGCTGTAGAAACTGTGCATGTAGGCTACACAGTTAGCATACGCTAAACCATGTGGGCCCAAATAAGTGGAGAATATGGTTGTTATACTCATGGCGTTCACATAATTTTGTATTTTTGTCAGTATTGTGTCCATATTTAGTTTTTAGGTTATTTTGTTTGGGGTCTGGGTTTCACTCTGTCACCCACGCTGGAGTGCAGTGAAATGACCACAGCTCACCGCGGCTTCAATCTCCTGGGCTCAAGCAGTCCTTCCCTTTAGCCTCTTGAGTAGCAGGAACCAGAGGCGCATGCCACCACAACTGGCTAATTATTTTTATTTTTTGTAGAAATGAGGTCTTCCTATGTTGCCTAGGCTGGTCTCAAACTATTGGGCTCAAGCAATTCTTCCACCTCGGTCTATCAAAATGCTGGGGTTAAAAGAGTGAACTACTGTACCCAACCCAAAACTTTTAGAGGATTACAGAACACCTCATTGTAATGCCTTTTCACACGCTGAATTTCAGTAAGAAATGTGGCTATTTTTTAAATGACTCATATGGACAACCTAACATAATTAACTTTTTACAAGGTCATCCTATAACTTTGTGTCTTTTCTTCCATCTCCTTACATTCTAACAAGTTATGTCCTTGCTTTCTTCCAATGCTACCTCAAATAATCAATTTGAACTATGGAAAATACTAGATATTTTCACCTCAAAAGGAAATTTGGGGCAAGTTTTGAGTGAAAACAGAGTTATAATAGAATCCATTATGCATGACTCTGCTGCTGAGAGCAGACCTCATGTTTTTACAGTCACCCAGCACTACTGCAGCAGGAGGGCTCAGTCTTGGCTTCTTTGTGTCTCCAGACTACTTTATTTCCTTTCCTCTCATCATAGGAGCATGTTTCCTTTCCCCCTATGTCTCAGGGCCCACGAGACACTAGTAGTCCTCTGGTTTTGCTTCTTGCTTCTTTGATATTGCTACCTTTGCTTTCTTCTGTTGTAATTCTCATAGTTTATTCTTTCTGCCTCTGTGTAAACAGACTGGATTCATTGTTAAATTAAAAGCTGAAGGAAAAATAGTTGATTACCATTTTTGAACACCTGTTATGTACCCAGCACGATAAGTGCCTTGCATAGTTTACTTCTGATAAAACAACACTCTATGCTGGGTCCACACATAAAGGTGTAGAGACTGAGACTCAGAAACTAAGGAAAATGCTGCAGCTCATGCAGCTAGTATGTAGCAAAGTTGTTGGAAGACCTCAGGGCTATTCCCTTCCAAGTCTTCAGTCTCATTATGCTATGGTCTGTTCTCTTAGTCTAGGTTAGCATAGGTCATCCTTCCAGGCTTGGGACACTGATCTTCCAGTGACCACCATGGGATTAGATTGTTTTAGACACATTTCTTTGATATTGTTACCTTTTCTTTGGCCAGCCTGTCTGGAAACTAGCAGCTCTAACTGGGAACCCACTTGGACTCTACACTCCTGTCTGATTTCAAAGATTGCTTTGTGCACCCTACTGTACTTCTTATTAGCATGATCAATCAGTTATTGCTGACTACCAAGTGCTGGAGGCTACAACAGTTTGATCTTCAATAGCTGAGTTTCTTGGAACTAACTTCAAACTTATAATTAGAATTTTCTGATTTACCTCAAATATACCTCAACTGATATTTCTAAGTTCTTCTTCCTGAGGTGGTATCAGTTAGAATACAGTTGCAAGAAAGAAAATCTAGCTATTTTAAGTAGAAAAGAATTCAAAACAGGAAGAGCGTAGCCTTTAAGCAGGTCCTCCGGGACCAACACTCACTCAGAACAACACTGAAGAACTGGCCAATCAGCAAGGCTGCTCCCTCTGCCATAGTAAAGGAGAGGAATCACAAGGCTGCCACTGCTGCCGAGCATGTCTATGGCAGCAACTGGGCACTGGAACACTGTTTCAGAAAGACCCAGCGTCTCTTACTGTGACTGGCCACAGAAAATAGGAGTGAAGTAGATCATTGGCCTATGCCCTACCGCCATCTTCCGGGTCTTATATGGGTGGGTCTCATGGGTGAATCCTACTTGGCATCTAGAATCCTAGCTGCGAGGGTATTTGAAATATATTCTTTTAGTCTGTCAGTATCTGCTTCACAGAAACATACTTAGAAAGCAGGATGGAGTGGAGGACCAGTAAACCAATTCTCCTTGTTCAACAAAAATGCATTTGGTAAGCACTGAATTTGTTTTTATTATAGTGAGAAGAATAATTTTTGTCAAATAGTTAAAATAATGCAAATAGCAACCATAAAACACACCACAACGATGATTAGTGTCTTACCCTACTGGTTGAGTAGTAATATTTATCCTTTATTGATTATAGTATTTGGCAAAAAGTCATCTTAAACTCATAAATAATCTGAGAACTAGAGATAATCTTTCTTAACCACTCTGACTCCATGTAAAATTTAAGCTCTACAATCCTAAAAGTAAAGAGAAACTGAGAAGAATGAAAAGATAACTTGTTGGAAAATGCTAGACTTGTGTTATATGAAACTAAGAAACCATCAGCATTACAAGGTATCTAAAACTAATTCAAAGTAAGCTCATCAATTATAGAGAAGCCAAATTAATAGTGGGGTTACCAAGCAACAACAACAGCAAAGCCTGAGGCTGATTATTTATCTAAAAATGAAAATTTTTTCTATAGGTTTCAGAAATAATAGTAACATTAGTGACCTAATTAAAATTTACAACAACATGAAAATTAGCATATAAATTTTTTATGTCTTTAAATTAAACTTGGAACAAAATGTTCCTTAATCCAGGAATCTGTAACCCCCAGGCCACAGACTGCTACCAGTCCCTGGCCTATTAGGAATTGGGCTGCATAGTAGGAGGTGAACGGTGAGTGAGTGAAGGAAGCTTCCTCTGTATTTATAGTCACTCCCTATTGTTTGCCTTACTGCCTTAGCTCTGCCTTCTGTCAGACCAGTTACGACATTGGATTCTCATAGGAGCGCAAATCCTACTGTGAACTGCACATATGAGGGATCTGTGTTACATGCTCCTTATGAGAATCTAATACTTAATCTGAGGTGGAGCTGAGGCAGTGATGCTAGTACTGGGGAGCAACTACAAATACAGATTAACACTAGCAGTGGGGTTTGACTGCACATCCACCTCCCCCCGCCCCAACTAGTCCACTGTAAAATTGTCTTCCATGAAACCAGTCCCTGATGCCCAAAAGGTTGGGGATCATTGCCTTAATCAATTGATACCAGAAACAAGCTATTGTTGGAATAACAAGAGACATTTACTTTATGAATGAATTTTTTTTCTTGGAATTAATGTTATATTGGGCTCTAAACTATGTATCTCAGACAGAATTATTAAAAAATAAACTTAGGTATAAAATACAGTACAAAAGACGAAGCATTAATCTTTGAAGAAAAAGTTAGCATTTAAGAACTTAACTCTAAATATAATATCACTTTTGTTATTTGTATAATGTAAAATTCTATTTTGGTTCCTTTTTTTCCCCTTTTCTACTCTTTCTGGGGGCTGGAGAAGAAAAGTTCCTAAGGTTTACTATTCTGTTTTATTTTATAAAGGCACTTTAAAAAAGGTTTTCATTTTGATGTCTTCTTAAATACAAATGTTTTAATTTTATTTCCCACTAGGCTTGTTAGTTCAAAATTTCAAGTCATAAAATTTGGTTTCTTAAAGATATGTGATGTATATAAATACAATTGTTAAGTTTGTTATAGTTCATTGCATCTTACAAATAGGTGAAATTCTGTTTCAGTAGATGAGTTATAGTTTATAGATCTCCATTTGAATAACATTATGTCTGAAATAAAAATTAATCTTCATTCTAGACTTTTAAAAATAAATGCAAAGTTATTATGATCAAAAGCAGTTGGCAGAATAACTTATTTCCAGTAGGGAAGCTTTGTTGATTTAAGAGATTTCTTAGGTTATGTTCACTAGAAGCAGAGCCTGAGACAAGGATTTAGGTGCACATTTACTGAGTGAGTGTTCTTCAGAAAAAAATCTGTAAGAGAAGAAGTAAGGCAGAAGAAAGACAGTGTAGGGGCAGTACCCTGTTGGGTGAGGCAGCTCCCGTGAGCCGAGGACAGTTGCTGGAGAAGGGAGGCAGCTAGACCTCTTCAGTAGACACACTCACAGGAGCTGGGGAGGGTGTACTAGTTCACAACGGGGAGGGGTATGGGGACCACATAGTTTTGCCATAGGGAAGAAGGAACTTTAATAGACATAATAAACAACAATCACGATAGTTTCTTCCCTCTAGCACAATCTCAGATTAATTAGGCTGTCAGCAATGGCTGGAGAAGGGCTATGCCTGGATGCTTATTTTTCTACTATGGGATCATCAAAACTACATATGGCTGAGGGATCAGGGGTGAGTCTCAAACAAAGAGCATCAATCCATAGATTGATTAATGATCAGGTTTAAAAGATGAGTTGGGGTTATCAGACTTCTTAATTTAGATATATGAAGTAGGCAGTATTGGGAGCAGAAGTTAAAAAGTCAGAGAGGCCGTGACAATTGAACATACAGGCTGAAGTTTTGAGGGAGGCAGACACTATGACTTAGCAACCATGAGGGAAAAAAAGGGCAAATGGATAGTATAGAGTGAGGAATTTGTTGGAGAAATGGAGAATAGAAGACAAAGCAGAAACATAAAGGTAGCTAAATCACTAGTCCTGATGGTAAAATATATGAGTATTGAGTATTTTCTCCTCGGGGGGAGGGAAGATTTCAAAGTGAATGCTCAGGAAACACTAGACTGGATCAGTGTTTAATTGCTGTCTAAGGAGGATATATACTGTTATTTGCATGACCTTGTTTTGTCAAACACTGAAATGTGCTTGGTATGTCTGAAAGTGGAATTGTTCTGCATTAATAGGAACTAGAGAATCCCGGAGGTCAGGATGCTTCCAGAAGGAGAATGGTAAAGAAGGTAACTTTAGACCGGGCGCAGTGGCTCAAGCCTGTAAGCCCAGCACTTTGGTAGACCGAGGTGAGGCGACTGCCTGAGCCCACGGGTTTGAGAACAGCCTGAGCAACTTGGCAAGACCTCATCTCTACAATTAAAAAGAAAAATTAGTCGGGCATGGTAGCGCACACCTGTAGTTCCAGCTACTTGGAAGGCTGCGGTGGAAGGATTGCCTGGGCCCACTAGGTCGACTCTGGGGTGGCTGTGAGTGTGCCTCTCCACTCCAGCCTGGGCGACGGAGTGAGATTCCAACTCAAAAAAGAAAAAAAAGATAGATGCAGAAGCAGAATTTTAAAGTTATAAGATAAATATAAATAATAATGGAATATGTGATGAAACATATTTACATAGTGATTTATTTCTGTATTTTGTTTTTAGAAGTGTGATTCAACTATGGGGATGAGGGAACTATTCACACCTGGGCTACACAATATTCTTTGGTAAATGCCTTGAGGGGGGAATAGAGGTATGCAAAGAATTCCAAATGAAGCCACAGGTAGCATGCTTGCCAATCAACGATGGATTTGCCGATCAATGATGGATGATGGGTTTCTGGAGAAGAAACCAGAGAGAGGCTGAAGGGATGAGCAGGGATTGACCCAGTGAAGAGAAGAGCTTTGGTCATTGTTCTGGACAGAAGTGAAAACTGTGAACTTAACTGTATCAAAGGGTCTTGCTATCCTTGAGCCAATGACTTTATAGTGCTCCCTTGCATATAAGATCTGGGGAATATTAATTTCCCTTAGCAGGGGAAGAGAGAATCTTTTGTGCCCTGGACCAAGGTTTAGCGAGAAGGAAGAAGTCATTTCTCTTAGGCTACTTGGTTTCTGAAACAGTGGTAAGGTAGGGAGGGCAAGAATCCAGTTATCAAACCCTACCCCTCGCATGTATTCTGTAAGAGGTATTAAATATCCAGAATTTGAAGTCAAGCAGAATGGCAAACACTACAGAAATTGAATAATTATAGCTTCCTTAGAATTTAAATAATCAACCCTTTGACCCAAAGAATATTGTGTGTGCATGTGCATATGCATATGTCCAGTGTGCTTATGTGTGTAAAAAGATATGCATAGATCCAATTTTAAGATAATCTTAAACATACCTTTTTGTTTCTGTGTTTGCTCTTTGCATTTAAGTTTTGACCAATTGATTTCTTGAACATGGCATTAAAACATGTCCCAAGATAATGAAGAGACTCTAAAATATGCAATAAAATGAAATAATAAAACTACACCAAAAAAGATGGGGTAGATAAATTGAGAACAAACTCATAGCCCTCATTGTATGCAGTGGTGGTATTTGTGTGTGAATGTATTTGTAAGTATCTTATTCTATGTTTAGAGAACATATAATATCTATTCAACAGAAACATCTCTTAGTTATAAAATTCTTGGATTCCTCTTGCTTTCTCTTGAAAGCACTGTGTGAAGCTGCTATTGATCTTTCCTCCACCCTCGTTTCTGATGGCTATTTAGGAGACAATTTTACAGCTTTTGGTGCTAACAGTGCTAATCATAGATACTTAGAGACATTCATTTTAAATAGAAATTTTTCTCTGTTCCCACTGAATGTTGTCAAAATGAAATACAACCACTACAAGAAAAACTATTAATCAGATCAGTTCAAGGTCAGAACTTCAATGGAATCCTCTAAAAATCAAAACAGTGTGCCCCTAATGTGATAATCTGTACTTTTAAACAGAGTTTTGTGGTTGATGCCATCAACCACTTTGCAAAACCGTGCCAATAATTTTATTGCCATAAAAATTGGAAAGTTGATTAGTTGGTTACTTAAAACTGTAATCTTAGCCTTTAGTGGATTTATTTAAATCTAATTTAAAAAGAGTTCCTTAACATTTATTTTAACAAAAGTTTACTTAGAAATTCAAGATTAGAAAATAGTTTCAAATGAGTCCTGCTGAAACTAAAAGTAGTTGGATATGTGGCATTTTTCCAAGGTGGTCGTATTTCCCTCAAGGACAATTTGTCATTGATGAAGCATCTGTCCAAAGTCATTCATCTATGTTTTGAGAACCTAGGATCAATCAAACTCTCTGTTTGGATAGTCAACTATTGTTTTCTAAGTAAAGATGGATAATGATAGGTGAATATAATATTTTAGGTCTAACTTTAATGATGTCTATTTATTTTTCTGAAATTGGAAAAATACCAGGGTGGTATTTTGGACTTTTGCCTTATTTCACAATTAAGTTCTTATTGGAAACTCAGAAAAGAAAATGATTAAAGGGCATTTAGAAGCCTTACAATTTTTTCATTTTGTGCTAATGGCACCTTTTGTGTAGTTATTTGACTATACTACTTATGATGGAACTGGAAATTTATAAAAATTAATTACTAAATGTTCTATTTTGAAACATGTTTGAGGGATCAAAACCATGCTGTCATTCTACTTGAGGATCTACATACTCTTTCTGTTCCCCAGATCTTCTTCCCCATTCTAGCCATAGACATACATAAAGTACCTTATGTCAATATGTATGTGAACTGAAATTTTTTAATCCCTCACCAATACATGATAAATTATAACTGTAAATTGAAATCTCTAGAAAGAGATACATACTATAGGTTAAGCTTTTTACCCCACTATTTGTTCATTTATCCAGTAAACATTAATTGAAGATTTGTCCTCAGTTTACATTGCACTATAATTATTTGTTTAATACTCTTTTTTTAAATCAAACTTTGAGAACTCTTTATCTCAGTGGCTGAATTATTGTCTAATACTTAATAAATTTTCTATACATACTTGACTGAAAAATGAATTAACATAAGTTTTCAGAAATGATTTTTTTAAATGAAGGGAAAAGAGATAACTAATATTTATTTTTGTTTAGTATATAGTATTGTTAGATTGCTTTGTGAGTCACTTCAAGTACATTATCTTCTTTATTCAATCACTATGGTACTTCTTTGAAGAAGTATGAATATAAGTAAATTCAGAGAGATTTAATGACTTGTTCAAAGTTATTGGACTGAACATCAGAGTTTCGAGTTGAGTTTATGTCTGTATGATCCCATGAGCTTAGATTGCAACAGTTGCTGGCCACACAGAAACTCTTACCACTTTACTAGGTTAAATAAGGTAGAGAAATTATTTGACCACTGTATTGCACTAAAAGTGGAATAAATTTCAAAATTGATAGTTTCTTTTCATACAGTAGCCATAATTATGTGTTCTTTTTAAAATCAAGGTAGAAGAACAGTAAAGGTTATTATTAATTATTGTTATAAAAGCTCTGGTGAATTAAGAAGGATACAAAGCACACATTTTGACAGTAAATATAGGAATGTGAGAAAATATTTGACATGGATATGTTTGGATACCTAGAAGCATCAAAAGACAACTAAAATAATTAAAACTTAAGTAAATTAATTTAAAACTTAAGTGATTTAATTTAAGTGGCCAGATGCCTGATACATATAACGGTAATACTATTTCTTTTTTATTTTTCAAATTTATTTTACTTTATCTGAATTACTTTAGAGGGAGCAAATTGTTTTTTGGTTACATGAATGCACTGTATAGTGTTGAAGAAATCTGGGCTTTAAGTGTATCTGTCACTTTTGCTAGTGCCCATTGTACTTGATAGGTGATTTTTGATCCCTCCTCTCTACCAACTCTCCCCCTTCTAATGTCTGTTATGCCACCCTATATGCCTTCACAGATCCTTAGCTTAGTTCCTACTTATAAGCAAGAACATGTGATATTTAGTTTTCCATTCCTGCATTACTTCATTTAGGACAATGGTCTCCAATTCCATCCAAGTTGCTGCAAAAGACACTATTTTATTTTATTTTTTAATGGTTGAATAGTATTCCGTAGCACGTGTGCACACACACACACACACACACACTCACATTTTCATTATCCATTGATCAGTTTATGGGCATTTATGTTGATTCCATATCTTTGCGATTGTGAATTGGGTCTTTTTTGTATAATGACCTCTGTTTCTTTGGGTAGATGCCAAAGAGTGGGATTGCTAGATCAAATGTTAGGTCTACTTTTAGTTTTTCAGGGAATCTATAGAGCTTGTACTAATTTACATTCCCACCAACAGTGTATAAGCATTCTCTTTACACAGCATCAATACCAACATCTATATTTTTAAAAAATTATTTATTTTATTAATTTAGTTAAAAAATTTTTTAAATATTATTTTAAAGATGTGGGGTGCAATTCAGTTAGGTATACAAGTGTTCATTATGCAGGTAAACTTGTTGATGAGTTGTTTCCCACTTCCCCAGAAGTTTCCCACTACTGCCAATCGTTTTCTTATAGTATTATGATAATTGTTCAAGGTCCACTTATGAGTAAGAACATGTGATATTCTTCTTTGTTTCTGTGATAAATCACTCAGAATTATAGACTCAGTCCATCCAAGTTGCTGTTAATTTCATAATTTTGTCCTTATTTATGGCTGTGTAATATTCTATCATGTATATGTACCACATTTTTTTTATCCAGTCCTTTTTTGATGGGCAGAAATCCAAATAAAAAGCACAATCCCATTCACAATAGACTCACAAAAAAAATGAAATACATTGGCATCTTCCTAACCAGAGACATGAAAGACCTTTACAATGAAAACTACAAAACACTACTTAAAATTTTTAAATAAAAAATTTAAATACAAATTTTTAAATAAAAAGTTTAGCCATTCTGACTGATGTAAGGAGGTATCTCACTGTGGTTTTAACTTATACTTCCTTGATGAATGGTGATATTAAGCATTTTTTCATATGTTTGAATGGTTGTTGTATATCTTCTTTTGAGAGATGTCTGTCCATGTTGCTTGCCCACTTTTTAATTGGGTTGTTTTATTCTTGATGATGTGTTTGAGTTATTTGTTGAATGTATAGTTGGCAAATATCTTCTCTCATTCTGTATTTTGCCTATTTAGTTTGTTGATTATTTCTTTTGCTGTGTAGAGGCCTTTTAGTTTAATTAAGTCCCAATTGTCTATTTTTGTTTTTGTTGCATTTGCTTTTGGGGTCTCAGCCATAAATTTTCTGCCTAGGCCAATGTCTGGAAGATTTTTTCCTGAATTTTCTTCTAAGATTTTTATAGTCTGATGTTTAAGTGTTTTATTCATCTTGAGTTTATTTTTGCATATGGTAAGAGAATATTACTATGTGCAGAATCTATTCTAAATATTGGAAATGCAGTGGGAAGAAAGAAAGACAATAATTCTGCTTTCACTTCTAAAGGAAGGAGACAAATATTGTCTCTGAAGGGGACATTTAAAAGGAAAAAGTCATTTTCTTTTATTTTTTATATTTTATTTCATAAGGAAGGAGACAAATGATGACATTTATAGTCACTATAATATTTATCTCTCTCTCTTGCACACAAATGCACACTCAGGTATGTTAAAGTGCCTAACATTTCCACAATTTAACAACCCTAAGAAATAGGTTTTATTATTGTTCCTATCCTACAGATATGGAAAATGAGGTAAGCAATTTTTCCAAGGTCACAACAGAGAAAGGTAGAGACAAGATTCAAATCCATGTCTTTCATGCTTCTATGTAAGGTTTGAGTACTGACAAAAAGAAAAAAAATATGGCAGAATAAGGGGATAGAGAGTATCTGGGTGCTATTTTATTTGAGTGTTGATCAAAGGCCTCTCAGATGACATGGCATTTAAGAGAGACTTGACTAAAGTGATAATTTAGCCATGAAATTATTTTATGCTTTAGAAAAATCCAGACAGTGGGAATAGTCCTGTGTTGGAGCATGCTTGATGTGTTCTAAGCATAGTCAGAAGGCCAGGGTAGTTAGAGTAAAGTAAACAAGGGAAAGAATGGACATGAGTTCTGACAGTTAGTTATTGGCCATAGTATGAGATCTGTAGACTATGTATGGACTTTGGATTATTCTGCTGGAGATGGAAAATGATTAGATTTTGAGCATAAATCTGACACAATCTAACATTTTAAAAGGGACCATTCTAATAGTTTTATAAAGACTAGACTGTAGACTTGCAGGATTGGCAGCAGAGAAGTTATCTAGGTGACTTTTACAATAGATCAGGAGGAAGGGTGCTTGGTTCAGGCTACCACTTGGACAGAAGTGAATAGATTTTGGATGTATTTTGAAAAAAAAGAACCAGTAACATATATTGATTCATTGGCTATGTAGCTTGTGAAAAAGAAGAGGCAAGGCAGGATGATTCTACAGACTTTGGTCTGTGTAATCGGATGAATAAAGTTCCCATTTACTGAGAAGGCAATATTGGCAGATTACCAAGTTAGGGATAAGGAAAATCAGGAATTTTATTTTGAACATTTCAAGTGTTAGATTCTTCTTAGACATCTAAGTGGAGAACTTGAGTAGATAGTTGTATATATGTGTCTGGGGAATGGGTCTAAAAGATACTTATGTAGAAATCACCAAATCATAAATGATTTTTAAAATTAAGGGCCTGAATGAGCTCACTTAAAGATGAATATAGGTAGAGAAGAGGGCTAAGAATTGAGTTATTAGGCACTCTGACCTTCAGAAGTTGGGGCAATGGGGAGAGTCCAGCAAAAGATCTTGAAAAACGTGGTCAGTAAAGTAAAAGTCGTTAGTGCCACATGTTTCAAAAGCAAAGAAAGAAAGTGTTTTGATAGAGGGAGTTATCAACATTAGTAAATACTGCCAATGGATTAGATAGGTGGGAGACTGATAATTGGTTTTGTTGATGAGGTGGTCACTGGTAACATTGAGCAGTTTTGGTACACTGGTTTCGGTGAAAGTCTGTTTGGAGTGAGTGCAAGGGAGAATGGGAGAAGAAATGGAGAAAGGGGTACGGTCAATTCCTGAATGTTGTTCTAAAAGCAATAGCTTGTGGGAGGATATAAGGTTAGGAGAGAGGTTTTTTAAGCAATCAATATAAGAGATATAAAAAGTCTATGTACTCATGAGAATGATTCAGCAGAGAGAAAAATTAATATTGCAAGAGAAAGAGGACCAGTTCCTAGAGTGAACTTCATCTGTGAACAAGAAAGCATGAAGTCTAGTATGTAAGTGGAACCTTTGGTTTCACAAGGAAGTGTGTATATTTCAGCCATTATAACAGCAAAGGAAGTGAATATATGAATTCAAATATTGGAGGATTTATAGATTTGTAGGTGTGATGATGTATGAATTATCTTTTGTTTCCATTTTCTACATGAAATAAAAAAGAGAATCCTTTATTCAGAAAGAGGAAGGGAAAGACTCTGTACTAAACTGTGATTTTCTCCTCCCAAAATTTATGTTGAAACCCTAACCTCCATTGTGATAGTATTTGGATGAGACCTTTGGCACACAATTAGGTTTAGGTGAGGTCATGAGGTTGGGGCCCTCATGGTGGAATTAGTGCTTTCATGAGAAGAGATACCTGAGAACTTGCCCCCTCTCCTGCCAGCCAGGAAGAGGGTCCTCACCAAGGAACCAGATCAGCCAGCACCTTGGTCTCAGAATTCAAGCCTTCAGAAATGTGAGAAAATAAATTTATCTTGTTTAAGTCACCCAATCTGTGATATTTTGTAATGTCAGGTCAAGCAAACTAATCTAAGAGAATATGTATCAGAGATCTGAGGTTTAGTTATGAAAAGAGATAGTAAAATGAATTGACCAGAGAAATGTAATAGTATATTTGGCAGTCGATACTGAGGGTTTAGTTAGATTTTTTATTTATAAACTTAAAGTTGGGCTGTTAGCGTGGTTTCAGGTTTTATTCTAGTTATATTCAGCTACTTTAGTGCAAAGAGAGCAGTGTTAGATAATTAGGTTTGTGTTATTGGGATATTATATAATTGGAGGGAAAGGGGAAAGGAAATTAGGGTGTTTACAACCATATAGTAAGCATATTGCATAGAGATCACATCAATGGTGGCAAGACACTTATAAACAATTATGAATGTGAGACATGTATGCTCCATTACAAATTATGAGAGATGTGGTGGGTTTGTACTGTGTTAACTTGGCTAAGCTGAAATGCGTTTCCCAGAATTCCCTTTTCTGCATATTTCCAGTCAGAGTGGGCCACTAGAGACATTGTTAAAGAATATTTGGAAATTGAAGTTAAGAAACAAAAGCTATTTTGCAGGTCATACACGTGGGATAGCAGGTGTTTCCACAGTTTCCCACCTTACCCTGGATCCTTCTTCAGTGTCTCTTTATCTGAGCAGGCAAGTCTTCAGCTACATCATGATAAAGGGCGCCAACTTTCTGTAAAGGACACTACAGCATCAAGATCACAGGCAGTGAGAATTGACATGGGTTTTGTTCTTTCCTCATGGGTTGCAGTTCCTTCTTGTGAGTTCCACCTGGCCCTTAATATTTCCTGGGCTACCTGCGTCTTCTTCCCCTCAGCTTCCTGCCCTGTAAACTTCATGCTCCAGCATCAAATGAAAGGCAGCAGCCACACAGACTCTGCTGAGCCAGTTCCCACAATTGTGTAAGACCCAGTTCTGGGAACACATCCTGTATTTTACATGGAGTAGTTCTGTTTCTCTGATAGAATTCTGTCTTATACCAGAGTTTGGGGGCATACATTATATTGTAAACTGAGATTAACTATTGTACAAGCATCAGTGCTCCCTAAAATTATTTATGAATTTTAAAACCCTGATATAGATACAGTTGTATATCTCTTAGAACTTAAAATGTTAGTAAGCATAGTTTAACATTATGTGACAAAAGAAAGCTTTTGCATTGAATCCCTGAGGAGGCTGGTGGGAGAATAAGAAAAAAGAAGCGGCCAGGTTCTGTATCATGCTTTGAAGCATTACATAGTGAAATTGTGTGAAAGGTCTACAAGAAAAAGACATAGATTAGAATGCAAGATGTTCACTCCAGATGGCAGGAATTGAATGGAATAAAATTGTAGTTATATGTGTACCATATGTGTAATTAGCACATATGGTGCATATGTGTGTGAGATGCTCATATTTTAGATGCTACATACATATCAGGTCATGTAATTATTACAATTGCCCTCTGAGGTAGGTGCTATTATTGCTCCTACTTTAGAGGTAAGAAAGTGGAATCACAGAGAAATTGAGGAAATTTCCCAGTAAGAGGAACCAGTAAGAGGCAGTGAGATCACACCAAAGAGGAATAGAAGTCAGAACTCCCATCCCAGCCTCCTCTATTTCTTCATTTCAATGTAAGCACTGCTATTGGAGGAACTTACCCAGGAAGAGCAAAGGTAGGTGATGGAGTGACTCAATACCTCCCCAACATACTCTTTAGAGGAAGGCAGCAGTAATTCTTCTTGCAACCAAGTGAATGCACTTGAACTTTTGAAGACAGAAAAGCAACTCCATGAGCAGAGCCAAGACTGGCAAGTGAGATGACCGACCCTGTCATTATTCTTGTGGGTTGCTGGGTTGTTGGCACAAAGCCAGCAAAATGACCAGGAGATAGACTATTGAGTGAAACATGTAAAGGAACAAGAATCAAGACAGAACTTATTTAATTACCATGCTGACCTTATGAGTGGGGCATTTTAGTGCATTTAACATAAAGACACTCCAGCTCACTGCCATTCCAAGGTGGATTATCTCACCTGACAGAACACATTCAGAACAAGGAGGGAGTGTTGTTGTTCCAGGCCTGTAAACATATGGTCTTACTGTCAAAAGACAAGGCAACAGTGTCTAGTGCCTTTGGGGAGTAGCAAAATAGTTGGGTTGTGTGTGGAATGGGTGGCAGGATTTGAGGGATTATTATTTTTTTTATTTTATTTTTACTATTAAGATAAAAAACCTTGTGAGGCTTTTTAATCCTTCAATCTATGTGCATATGCATCTCTGACAAAAAGTTTGCACCAAAAGTTATAAGGGAATCCAATCTTTGCCTGTGAAATCAGCGAAGATGTTCGTTGAGTCTGGGATGAAGACACTAGTAAATGTGTGATGAAATGCACCAGCTACTACTGCTGGCAGAGTTAATCAGTTGACCTTTCTGGACAGCAATTTATTGCTATGTATGAAAAGTTTTAATACTCTGTCCTCTGAACAGTAATTTCACCCCTAAGAATCTACCATTATAATTCCCAAAATAGAAAAGAGTTTTAGACTCAAAAAGTTCACAGGATCATCATTAGTAGTTGTGAAAAAACTAGGAACAGAATTCCGATCATAAAGAAATGGTTAAATGAACTACGGTACATCCATTCAATAAAATATTAAGTGCCATTAAAATACGTACAAAAACTATGTACTAACGTGGAAAGTGCTAATGGGAGAATAGATGAAAAGGGAAGAACATAAAACCATGTATGATATATATATCTATATATATCTATCTATAATAAATATATGTATTATAAAGATATATGTATGTATTTTTGAAATGTACTTTTTTGGTCAAAGGACTAGAGACCAAAGATCAAAATTGTTAGAAGAAATAGCTGGTAGAAAAATTAATTATTTTCCTTGCTTTGTTTCTACTTGTGTGAATTTCTAAATGTCTGTCAATGTTTCAAATAAAAAAAATTAGGAAAGTTATATGCAATGACAATAGTGCAAATTTAATTGTCAGAAAGGGGAACTGTACTGGACAATCCTGAGCCCCTTCAACTCAACATCATAAAGGCCAAAAGGAAGTCTCAAAACTTCAAAAATGTAATTTGATGTTCTCCTATTATAGCTTTATAGAAATAGCTTTCAAAGTAAAGCTCATAATAGAGCCTAAAGTAAATAAATGTTCTGGATATGCGGCACAGCTTGGTTTATTTTGAATCTGTCGACTGGGTAACATTGTTGTTATTAACCTGCATGGGCAAGCAGAAATTGAACCTGAATCTCTGGTTATATTGCAGCCATCTTACTTATTCCACTGAAAAAACTAATATTGTATTGGGAAAGGGTAGGGGTGGGCAGTGAGGAGAAATTACAAACAGATGTGTTTTATATTAGAGACTCTCCTAGACCATGGCTCCAAGGTGGAATTACTCATTGGCATGACCGCTCTTTTTCAAAACTGTTTATGGAGTTAAAGCAATTGTGTGTGTGTGGGGGGGGTGTGTGTGTAAGTGGTTGGGTGGGGGGAGGGATGTGATGTGTGTGTGTGTGTGTGTGTGTGTGTGTGTGTATGTGTGCGCGCATCCCTGCCAGGTTTTCTCAATTTCTTTCCGTTTCTGTGAAGCCAATTGAACTGGGGTTTGGTTAAGAGATGGCAGCCAGGGCTTTTAATTTGTGATTCGCTGACGTAGTATTTTGTTTTTTCCTTTTACAATTTCTTCTGAAGGACTGACTGCTATTAGTGCCTAGCTTTACAGAAATGTTCTAAAACATAATAAATGGCTTTTCTTTATTACTCTAAAGCTAGGCTTTTAGTGTACTTTAAAGAAAGTATTGAGAAAACAAAATAAGTAATACTTTTGGATATATACAATTTGGATTCCTCTGATGGACTCATGAGATACTATATTTGATTTTGCTTTTGTTAAAACGTGCCTCTTGCCTTTCTTTTCCAAATGAGAAAATAGTTATTTATTATTAAAATATAATAACAAGGAAAATATAACAGGGTGGCTCTTTTGATGCATTTTGGACTTTTGCAAATTTTTTAAAAATTTATTTTTATTTATTTTTATTTTAAAAACATGGGGTACAATTCTGACTTTTGCAAATTTTTGAAGGTAGACACATGTAATAGATCGGGCCACTGCATTTTTGCTCTTCTCTCTTTTTCTGCATTCCCATGAGGTAATTATATTTTGGGAATTTACATTCTGCCTGTGCTGACACCGTCTACTATTTTTACTTTCAAATTTGACTGCTGCCTTCAGCATTGTGCAATGTTTGGCTAATATCACGTTTTTGGCTTCATCAGGAGTTTCTTGTTATACGTTATTGCAATAGATCTTGTTATTGATTCCAGATATGTTTATATGTCTTTCTTGTTCTTAGTTTTTAGAGGTTAATCTGTCTAGCATTTTTCTTATTCTTGTAGAAAGGAATCTAGGAATTTTTGAGAGTTGGATGAAACTGGCACAAAAACTGCACAAGTAAAAGAGCTGAATGATGCTTTCTATAAATTGACTCAAAGGAATAAAAAACCCATGTTTAGGTATGAAAAATTACAGGCAAATTTAGAAGTATTTTTATGCATAATCCCTTCTCATTCTTGCTGGGTATTAGAAGTAAAAACAACAAAAAAGAAATTGTTCAATGATAGGTTTTTAAATGCATGAAAAGTATGTTAGTCCATAGACTTCTGAGATTGAAACTAGCTCTAAATTTGGCCATCTAAAGAAGTGCAGCATGGTGAAAGTGGCCAGTACAGTAGAAGTTGCATTTTTGTTTTCTGGCTAATCAATGTGATAAAAACAGGTAGATACACAAAGGTTTATATTGAAAGCTTTTTCAGCTAACCTGGCTTTTCCAGAAAGCATTCAGTTTTAATCCCTGTTCCAGAATAGCCAATGTATTAATACATGTGACTCACTGGATATAACCTAAAATTTTATTTTTATGTTTTTATCACTCCTTTAAACTTTATTTACTTGAGGAAGGCTTTTCTCTGTCCGTTAGATAAAAAGTTAGCAGATTCCAAAATGTTTAGGCTTAAGGTATGCAGTTACTTTATAAGACACTGTCTCAATTCATAATTTAGAAAATGAGTGCAAGATAGTAATTAACACTTTCATCAGGAGTAAGTGATGAAACACTGGCAGGTGTTCGGAGTTGATGCTTTCTCCTGTGGGGACTCTGAAGACCCACGACTAGGCCCATAAGAATAATTTTCAGAGCACAGACGATGTCTCTCTTTCTGCCATCAGCCCTGGTGCTGACACCCCTTCCATCTCAGTGCCAATCCAAGTCCTGTTATGCTCCAAGCTAGCTGTCTCCCTAATATGCCCACATCTGACCTATGGGAAACATTCACACATTCTTTTAATTTTACTAGTAGAAATATAGTTACATCACAAACCCACCCTCTCTATTGCCCCTGCTCAGGTCACTTGATCTTTCTTAGTCCCTGCCATTCCCCAACTGCAGAGAATATCAGGCCCTTTAAGGAAAGTCCTTACTTGCATCGAGATGTGTGGACAACAACAAATTCCTTTTCTTTCCTAATGGGGATGGAGGTGGGGCTCAAGTCCAACTTTTTCTGGAGAAACTTTTCCCACAACATTCTATTTCATTCTCTGCACATTATGACCCTTTAAAAAATGTGAATGTATATATGTATGTATCTCTCTCTATCTATCTAATCTATCTATCTATCTACAGATATATATATCTTCTTGATCTGACTAAGGGGCTCAAGAAGAAGAATGTACCAGTTTTTGTACATTTTATTTGTGAATTTGGCATTTTGTCTAGACCTAGCTTTGGCATGCAACATCTTTTGTATTTTGTTGTGATGGGGTTCAGGACATAGTGGCTTAAAACATGGCACCTTGACATATTGAATATTTTAAGTTAAAGGAATTTGAGAAAACAGCAGAAGCAGAATATTCTGATGTTCCCATGACCTTCTCTCTTTGGGGAAGTGCCTAAAACATAGCAGGGCTTTTCTGACCTTCCCCCAGAGAAGGTAAGACCCTCACTTGAGAGGTACCCTCCCTATATCCAGAGGAAAGAAGCATCCTAATATCTGAAGACACAGAAATCCCAAGAAGAATCTGAACCAGCGTGGCTTGCTAAGTTTCCTCCCAGTTTATTACCATTAAATCATACTCTTTTTGACCTCTCATATTTATCCAAAAGTCACCATTCTTCATCAAACCTACAATAAAAACACTCAGGTTTAACTGTTTCTTTGGGTTTTCATTTCCTTATGAAGCCTCCCATGTCACATAAAACTTATATTAAATAAATGTGTATATATTTTTCTTGTTAATCTGTCTTTTGTTATAGGAGCCTCAGGCATGGGACAGTTGGAAGGAAAAATATTTTTCTCTCCTATAGTTGTCTGGGCCAAACTTTCAATAAATGCATTGTTACACTGATGTGAGCTCCTATGACAGTCATGTTACTTTGATCTTAGCCTGAGATTGCCAAATAAAATATAGGACATCTAGTTAAATTTAAATTTCAGATTAACAGTTATTTTTAATATATGCATGTCCCATGCACTATTCAAAACATGCATATACTAAAAAATTATTCATGTTTATAACTGAAATTCAAATTTAACTGGGCATTCTGTATGTGATTTGCTAAATCTGGCAACCCTATCTTAGCTAAAGCCCTTTAAATGCAAATAAGAGACATTTTCATTAACATTTGCTATAAAAGAACAAAGGGCCTTGTGGACATTTGCTGAAAGTTTTGTTGACTAACATTTCATCATCTATAGGACTTTATGTATGTGTATATATATGTCTTTCTTTTTTTTTTATAATCGGTATTTTTTATTATCGTATTGTGGGCTACAGTTAAGGATTAGGTATACAGTTGTGCTTCGTTCAGACACCCTTGGTGATAAGATATATATGTCTTTCATGTCCAAATTTGGTAATTAAGTGTTCCTTGTGTTAGAGGCATAAAATACGGTTCAACAAATCTCTTTTGATAATAATACACATGGTTCTACTTCCAGGTGTGTATGAATTGCCATCTTTTCGGCTACTAGTTTGTCTTGTACCTATACATGTATATGAATCTTTGAGTGGAATAAAACTTGTTTGCCTTTAGCCATGTTAAAGTTTGATTTGGGGAGGATTATAATACAAGGAAAAGCACTTTGGTATAGAAAATAAGCTGATCTACAATTAAACACTTCTCAACTGCTTGCATTTATTCTTTAACTCAAACATTTATAATATGACTTGTAAGGAGTTCAAATACATTACACATATATCCAATTAAGGCTGTTCCACTGATGCTACTGTTACTATTGTCAGATACTATGTATGTCATGCTTTTAATGTTAACAAAGGGGTCAAGCAATGAGGTATGAAAACCATAGACCAAGGAAGCTATTTACCAAATTAACTTTTCTATTCAAAATTTTCATTTTACATTAGGAGACTTGTTGAATTGAACAATGTTAGGGAGAAGTAGTTGGTTTTATGGAGATAGAGATTTTCAACAGTGAGAATGCTGAGGTGTATTTTGAGTGTTGAGTGCTTGAGAAGAGTATAGGAAGGCATGTCACAGAAGATGAGATTCTCTCTAACTGCAAATTTTAGCAGAAAGTATTAATAGTATGGTGGAGAAAAGGCTTTATGGAAATTCTTTGGTGATGCTTTAAATGTATCCATTAAACAAAACCATTGTTTCTGGTTATGAATGGCTAAATTTATTATTTTCTTTCATAGTCTGAGATTCCACTGTAATGCTTCACTATTTTATTTCTAAACATAAGACGGTAGGGACTCAGTGAAGATTATCTTATGTTTGGGAGAAAAGTATAGGATAAGAGAGAACTACCTTCAAAGAAGGTAATGTGAAAAATAAAACATAATCTGGACATTTTATACTGTTATAAATTCAACATGAGATAATGTGATGGCATTAGAGAAATATTGATATAGTCTTAACGTGCAATAATGTAAGTATATGGTGTGACCCCTCTGTGGTCACTTTTGGGCAAAGTGGAGGATGAGTAAATATTCACACTGTTTATGGGAAAAATATGTTAAATAAATAGGAGACCTTTAACTTGAGGTGGTCTATATAATTTGAGTTCCTATATAGCAAACATCAGACTAACTTAGGACTACCTGACAAAGAGTCTAGTTGCATCCAATTACATGCTGACTGCTCATTACACCATGACCAGATAAGACAAATATCTCATCACACAATGACCAAATAAGGGTATGCCTACCTGTAGATAATCAGGTGCTATCTTCACTTCTGTGTCCAGCCTATAAAACCTCACTGCTCAATTTGCAGGGTAGAACTTTCTGACCCTTTTCTAGTTCTGAGTCCTGCCTGATTCAGGAATCATTTTTTTACTCAAATAAACTTTGCTAAAATTAATTTGCCTAAAGTTGCTTTTTAACAATTTGGCTGGTTGACGGCAGCGGTTGGAGTGTTCTCCCGGCTTTGCAGTGGGGACTTTGGCAGTGACAGCAGTGGTGTCAGGCACCTCGGCCCTGACACAATGAGGCAAGTGGTACAATAGAGCAAGTTTCAGCATGTATTTGGACAAGTGCTGAAAAACGACCAGTGCTATGACAATATCCTAGTTTCTTGTGTGACCTAAGATAATTCCTTTTTCACTGTCAATCCCAGATTTGTTGCCATAATCAGAAGCGAGGGGGAAGTGGCATGCCTTGTGCTCCCTCTGCACAAGGACCAGGCAGAGACCTACATTGCCCTGCTCAGCTCTGCCCAGTTCCACCCAACCTCCAACTTGAGACCTAAGGACCACACAGAGATCTGCATTGCCCCACCCAGCTCTGTTCATCCTCCAACCTGAGACCAGGAGGCTATCTCTGCACCCCTCTGGGATCAACCATAGGACTTATAGAGACAGATGTTCCCCCCCACATGCTGGACCAGGCACAGTCATGTCTGATCTGAGTGGGAGAGACTAGACAGCAGTGGCAGCAGCAGGTGAGTCAGGTGAGTCTAGATCTGATTCATTCTCCTCCCACAGCAGTCCACTGGGTGTCTGACTCACGCTGAAAGCAACCCTATCAGCCTGTGTAGAGAGTGGAGGAGATGGACTGAAGACTAGAGCCGCTCCCTAATGTGGTGGCAGTCAAAAGCAGTGGCAGCCAAAAGCGGTGGCAGTGTTTGGGAAAGGAATCTGAAGGTTCGGAAATGGGCCTCAGAGAGGGCTCATTTTTTTTTCTTTCTGTTTTTTGTTTACGTTTTTGTACTTGGTTAGTTTTTGTTATTTTATTGTTGTTTTTTAGAACTTCTGTTTGCATATGGGCATTTTTGAGGTTGAGTATGTCAACAGGGTTTTTTTTTTTTTTAATTTGTTTGTAAGATTGTTTGTATGTTTTTGCTATTGTTTATTCTTTGTGTGTTTCTTGTTTATTCATGAATTGGTGTACCTGTATGTTTTCACTCCTCTTATTCTCTCCCTTCTCCTTTCTTTCATCCCCCTCTTTCCTTTTTCCACTCTTTTCCTTTTTCTTATCACATTTTGCTTCCGGGGGGGCAAAAATACGCCCCCACTGCATTGACAGATTGTAAGGCAGTGGGAAGTGGAATTCAGAGGGGTCCATACACCTGTCAGCAGATACTGGGATCTGCAGATAGCTCCTGAACCACAATTCCCCCATTAATCAAATATACAAACTGCAAAAAGCACAGCACCCCAACCCCAGTCTGACCTCAAAATTGAATAAATTCAGAGGATCTATATAAGGAAGACTAGGGGATTCAGCAAACAGAAGTAAAAGTTATACCTCCAGCTGGGCTTGGTGGCTCAGCCTGTAATCCTACGCTTTGGGAGGCTGAGGTGAGTGGATTGCCTGAGCCTGTGGGTTCGAGACCTGCCTGGGCAGGCGAGACCTCATCTCTACAGTAAATCAAAAAAAAATTGCCAAGCATGGTAGCACACACCTGTAATTCCAACTACTTAGAAGGTTGAGGCAGAAGGATCACTGGAGCCCAGCAGGTCGAGCCTGCGGTGGCCGGGGGCGGCCACTGCACTCCAGTCTGGGCGACAGAGTGAGACTCCAACTCAAAAAAAAAAAAAGTTATACTTCCTATCACTGAACCAAAGAATTAAAGAAGAGGAAAAAAGGGAAGGAAAACATTCATAAAACAAGAACAACCAACAGAAGAATACAAGTCTCATACATCTTCTGGGAAGACAGCAATGGAGAATACAAACTTCGAACTCAAACAGTGAAAAGCTCCCAGAATGACTAAACTCAAACCATAAATCCAAATATCAAGATATTAATAGAGAGTATAAATAGAAATGAGGAGAGAAAAGAGGAAAGAATGAAGGATTTGATAACTGAGATGATGGCAATAAAGAATACAGTGAACAAAATAAATAACAAACTGATAAGCTTGGAAAGCAGAATTAACCAAGAAGAAGAAAGAATCTCAGAGCTTGAAGACCAAAATATGGAACTAACCTAAACTGTTAAAAACATAGAAAAAAAAGCTTTAAAAGAGGGAAAGAACCCCCCAAGAGATATGCAATTACATCAAGGGGCCGAACTGAAGATTACTTTGAATCCCTGAGGCAGATAGAGAGACAGAGCTCGCCCTAGAACAAACATTCTATGAAATTACCCAAGAAAACTTCCCTCATCTCATCAGAGATGAAGCCATTCAAACACAAGAGATTCAAGACATAAAATGAGAAGACCAACTCCTAGACACATAGTAAGTTGCTTACACAAAGTAGGTATACAAGAAACAATCCTAAAAGTGGAAAGAAACAAAGATCAGACTACCTACAGGGGAGGAACAATTAGAGGAGCAGCAGAATTATCTACAGAAACACTATAAGTTAGAAAAGACTGGAGTCCAATTTTCAAATTGCTCTAAGATAAAAAATTTCAACCAAGAATTTCCTGCCCAGCTAAGTTAAGTTTCATTAGTGATGGAGAATTAAAATCTGTTCAAGACCTTCAATCTCTAAGAGTTTATGTCCCATCCAGATCAGCTGAACAAGAAACACTTAAGAAAATATCAAACACAGGAGGAGAAAAAAAAAAGAACATCCATGTCCTTCTTAAGAATGCAAGAAAAAGAATGAAAATACACATAAATCAACCCAAAAAATCAAAAGGAAGTCAGCCATCAAACAGCAGCAGCAACAAACTCTATAAGAACCTCATGACAGAGATAACCTCTCACATTTCAACACTTATCCTTAATGGAAGACATAGAATGACAAATTCAATAAAAAACTATGATGCAACAGTATGCTGTCTTCAGGAGACTCATATCACCAGAAAGGACACTCAAAAACTCAAAGTAAGAGAATAGAAAACAACCTTTCAGGCGAATGGAACACAAAAGAAAACAGAAGTTCTGATCTTAATAGCAGATAAAATACCCTTTAAGCTACCAAAAATTAAAAAGAAGCAGAAGGTTCTACACAGTGATAAAAGGTTCAATCCATCAACAAGAAATATTCATCCTAAACATATATGCACCCAACATAGTAGCACCAATTTTCATAAGGAAACTATTAGGAAAACTAAAACAGATATTGACTCTAACACTATTATATCTGGGGACATAAGTACCCCATTAACAACCCTAGACAGATCATTGAGACAAAAAATCAACAAAGAGATCAGGAACCTCAATTTGATGCTTGACCAAATGGATTTAATTGATACCTACAGAGCACTCCACCCAAAAACCACAGAATATAATTTCTACTCACAACATGGAATACACTCCAAGATAGATCACATCCTTGGTCATAAATCAAGCATAAACACATTTCATAAAATTGAAATATTGCCATGAAACTTCTCAAACCACAGTGGAATAAAAGTAAATATCAACACCAACAAAGTTCCCCCCAAACTCATAAAGACATGGACACTAAACAGCATGATGCTGAACATCTCCTGGCTCAACACTAAAATCAAAACAGAAATTAAAGGATTCCTGGAAACAAATAAAAGCTAGAAATTTCTTACCAAACTTCTGGAATGCCATGAAAGCAGTACCAAGAGGGAAAGTCATATCTCTATGAACAGACATGAAGAAAATGGAAAGATTACAAGCTAACAGCCTAGCAAATCACCTTAGGAAGCTGGAAAAGCAATACTAGAAAAACCCTAACTTCAGCAGAAGAATCCAGATCACCAAAATAAAAGCCCAAATATGGTACACAGGAGACAAAAATATAATTTTAAAAAACTGGTTCTTTGAAAGGATAAACAAGATTGATGGATCCCTAGCCAGAATTACCTAGAAAAAGAGAGAAAAAGCCCAAATAATCACAATCAGAAATGCCAAAGGTCAAGTCACAACTGACCCCAAAGAAATTCAAAAGATTTTCAGAGATTACTGTGTACACTTGTATGGAAACAAAATTGAAAACCTAACTGAAGTGAAGGACTTTCTGACATAACACAACCTCCCTAGGTCGAAACAAGAAGAAACTGAGACTCTAAATAGACCAATAACAATCCAGGAAATTGACTTTGTCATAAGAAAACTACCTCCAAAAAAATCCCTGGACCAGATGGCTTCCCAGAAGAATTCAACAAAATATACATGGAGGAATTGATGCCAATCCTATTGAAAGGATTCTGGGCAACTTAAAATAATGGAACTCACCCCAAATCATTTATGAAGTTAACATTACATTGATGCCCAAACTGGTGAAGATCCAATAAAGAAAGAGAAGTACTAGCCAATACCCTTGATGAACATAGATGCTAAAATTCTCAGCAAGATTCTAGCAAACTGGATCCAATCACCCATCTCAAAAAACTCCCACCATGAGCAAGCAGTTTACATCCCCAGAATGCAAGATTGGTTTAACATCTGCAAGACCACAAACATAACTAAATACATCAACAGATGCAAAAACAACCACATGATTATGATATAGACATGGAAAAATCTTTCAATAAAATCCAGCATCTTGGCCAGGCTCGGTGGCTCATCCTGTAATCCCAGCACTTTGGGAGGCCAAGGAGAGTGGATTGCCTGAACCCACGGGTTCAAGACCCACCTGGGCAACTTGGTGAGACCTCGTCTCTACAATAAATCAAAAAAAAATTAGCTGCATGTGGTAGTGTGTACCTGTAGTTCTGGCTACTTGGAAGGCTGAGACAGAA
>CAUYQG010048202.1:0-11022 GCA_963574415.1 Tarsius wallacei
TCATCAATGATTTTAAATTCGCCAGTGTAACCATGCTTCACCATCACAGTTAGAAACCGGATGATAACTTTGGAGCACAGCCTGATAAGAACCTGGCATTTGCCTCTCTTTTCAGCATTGTTGATGCTCTTGAGAGCATCAGCTGGGACATTCATGTGTGCCATGGCGGCATGGAAGGATGGTGAAAAGAGCAGGATAAATATTTTTACCTCAATATTATATTATCCTGAGGTAGGGGACAGAGGGTTTGCAGATCTAACCATATACATGTATAGACGGAGAATGTACATGCACGGATGTACAAATGCCTATTTGTGTTTTGGTTTTATTTATGTCTGTTAAGTATGAATAAAATAGCAACTTATGGTTGATATGTGGCTACATAATAATTAAAGTCCAATTACGATGGAATTGACTGGGCCTAGGCCTTTTGCTGGCCATGACGAGTCACAGCAACCCTCCTACAAATTAAATACCTGTAGTTCTTTTTCTGTGATCCATGCTAAGTTGCCAGTGACCATGGTTGTAGTTTGACTATTGACTTTTCAGTAGACCTCGTATTCTAATAGGCCTTAGACCTCTAATTAGGGTGGCTGATATTCAGATTTGCCTGGGACTGAGATACTTCCCAGAACACGGCATTTAGAGAACTGAAAGTCCAGAGCACACTGGGACAAGATGATCACCCTCTTCTCAATGTACTTCTGTCTGAAAAGCTCTATTTCCCATTTCTTTTTATGGCTTCATCTCATCACATAGGTCATATAAGAACTCCTCACAGAGGCATCCTTCAGTCATAAAGACCTCCATAGACCACCAGTCTGCTCAGTCTAGAGTGCTCTTTTTCCTTATCTTGGCATCAACTGTCATCTCCTGAAACACATTTCTTGACCTTGCACGTCACTCTCCACTCTGTATTGTTTTCTTCCTGTCACTTAAACCCTTTGAAATTATTTTGAGAGTACCATATGTTCTCACTCATAAGCGAAACTTGAACAATTATAATACCATAAGAAGGGGATTGGCAGTAGTGAGAAACTGTCAGGGGAGGGAGGTGGGAGTGGCAGTTGAGGGAACCTGCTAGGGGAGGGAGGGGCATACCTCATCAACAAGGTACCTGCATAATCAACGTTTGTATACCTAACCCTGAATTGTACCCCACATCTTTATAATTAAAAAAAAGAAATAAATTATTTTGGAGGAGATAGGGCAAGATGGCAATGGAACTGGTTGGAGTGTCAGTGTCTCTGCAAAAGCTAGTGTCCATAAAGACTGTGGGGGTGGGTGTGTTGCCAGTGAGTGAGTGAAAGCCTGTCTGAGGGGAGACTCGGGTTCATACACCTGAGGCTCTTCTCCAGAGGTGACTGCAACCACCACTGCCCTGAGATTGGAGTCCCCAGTGTGCAGGATCATCTGCCACTCTTGGGTGTCTCTTGAGAGAAGAAAGCAGAGAACAGCTGCTCCTCACCACCTGACACCTGGCCCATGCCATCACCTGTGGCAGCAGACCAGGCACTAGCAGCAGGAACCATGGAGGAAGCAGGTTGAACAAATCTGGAGCTGAGCCCCACTGTCAATGAGAACATGCTGGCCAGTGCCATCTTCTCTGTCCTGGGACCGGGCAGACACCTGCATTGCCCTGCCAAGCTCTGACCAATCTCCAACCTGAGACCCAGAGGCTATCCCCCCACTCCTCTGGGATCAATCATCAGACTCAGAGAGACGGACATCTGTCTCTCCTCCATACTGGAACAGACACAGAAACTGATCTGAGTAAGACACTTGACAGCAGCAGCGGCAGCAGACAAGGTGGGTGAGTCCAGATCTGATTCATCCTCCTCCCACAGCAGACCAGGGGGCATCTGACCCACCCTGAGAGCAAACATATCAGCCTGTGCTGAGAGCAAAGGGGATGGGCTAGAGACTGTTGCCACTCCCTAATGTGGTGGCAGCCAAAAGCGGTAGCAGCCAAAAGCAGTGGCAGTGCTTGGGAAAGAAAACCGAAGTTCCAGATATGGCCATAGAGCAAGTGTTTGTTTTTTATTTGTTTTTTGGGTTTGTTGTTGTTGTCTATATTCTTCTTTCCTTCTGTTTTTGCTTACATTTTCGTACTTGCTTTGTTTCTGTTACTTTAATGCTGTTTTTTAGATTTTCTGCTTGTGTATGGGTATTCTTGAGGGTGAGTACATCAACAGGGTTTTTTTTTGTTTGTTTATATGATTGCTTGCATGATTTTTTGTTTGTTTTTTCTGTCTTTATTTGTTTATTTGTTTATTCATTAGTTGGTGTGCCTCTCTGTTTTCCTTCCTCTCATTCTTCACATTCTTCTCATCTCTCTCCTTCCTTTTTCCATTCTTTTCCTTTTTCTTATTTTATTTTGCTTTCATGAGGCAAACATACAATCCCACTGCATGAACAGATTGTAAGGCAGTGGGAAGTGGGTTCCAGGGGGCCCACACCTGTCGGCAGACAATGGAATCTGCAGATAGCTTCTGGACCACAGCTCCTCCCTTAATCAAACCTCAATACTGCAAATAGCATAGTCCTCCACTCCCAGTAAAGCTTTAAAATTGAGCAAATCCAGAGGATCTACATAAGGAATAATAGGGGATTGAGCAAACGGAAGTAAAAGCTAGCCCCCCATCACTGAACAACAGAGTTAAAGAAGAAGGAAAATGGGGGGGTAGAAAACCTTCACAAATGAAAAAAACAACAACAGAAGAATATGGGTCTCATACAGACCCCTGGGAAGACAATAATTAAGAATACAGACTTTGATCATACTCAGTGATCTATCACAGAAACAAAGAACAGAGTACCATATGTTCTCACTCATAAGTGAACATTGAACAATTATCATAATACTATAAGAAAGGAATTGGCAGTAGTAGGAAACTGCCAGGAGAGGGGGGTGGGATTGGCAGTAGTAGGAAACTGCCAGGAGAGGGGGGTGGGATTGGCAGTTGATGGAAACTGCTAGGGGAGGGAGGGCACACCTTATCAACAAAGGTACCTGCATAATCAACGTTTGTATACCTAACTCTGAATTGTACCCCACATCTTTAAGCTAAAAAAAAAAAAAAGAATACAGACTGTGGAATTCAAATAATGAAGGCCCTCAGAATGACTGGTCTCAAACCACAAACCCAGATATTAAGATATTAACAGATAGAATAAATAGAAATGAGGAGAGACAAAAGGAAAGAATGAAGGAGTTGATAACTGAGATCACAGCAATAAAAAATACAGTGAATGAAATAAAAAACTGATAATCATGGAAAGCAGAATTAACCAAGCAGAAGAAAGAATCTCAGAGCTTGAGGACCAAAATATGAAACTAACCCAAACTGTTAAAAATATAGAAAAAGGGCTGGGCATGGTAGCTCATGCCTATATTTCCAGTACTTTGGGAGGCCAAGGTGAGAGGATTGCCTGAGTCCACAGGTTTGAGACCAGTCTGGGAAACTTGGCGAGAGCTCATCTCCACAATAAATTTTTTAAAAAAATAAGGGGTGTGTGGCAGCACCTGCCTGTAGTTTCAGCTACTTGGATGTTTGAGACAGAAGGATTGCCTGAACCCAGCAGGTCAAGGCTGCAGTGGCCATGAGTGTGCCACTGCACTCCAGCCTAGGCAATAGAGTTGAGACTCTAACTAAAAAAAAAAAAAGGAAAAGAAAAGAAGCTTATAAAGACAGAACAAAGCCTCCAAGAGATGAGTGATAACATCAAGAGGCCAAACCTAAGATTAATTGGAATCCCTGGGGCAAATAGAAAGATGGAAACCACCCTGGAACAAACATTCCATGAAATTGTCCAAGAAAACTTCCCTCATTTTATCAGAGATGTGGCCATTCAAACACAAAAGATTCAGAGAACCCCTGCAAGACAACAAATGAGAAGATCAACTCCTAGACAATAGATATAAAAGAAAAAATCCTAAAGGCAACAAGACAGAAAGATCAGACTACCAACTGGGGAAGACCAATTAGAATAGCAGCAGACTTATCTACAAAAACACTTCAGGCTAGTAGAAACTGGAAACCAATCTTCAAAGTTCTCAAAGATGAACAATATCAACCAAGAATTACCTACCCAGCTAAGCTAAGTTTCATCAGTTATGGAGAATTAAAATCCTTCCCAGACATTCAATCCCTAATAGTTTGCACTGCCTCCAAACCACCTCTACAAGAAACACTTAAGAAAGTATTAAACACAGATGGAAGAAAAAAAAGAATGGTCACTCCCTTCCCAAGAATGCAGGAAAAAGATTGAAAACACACATAAATCAACCCAAAAATCAAAAGAAAGGCAACAAACAAATAAACAGTAGCAATAACAACAAACTCTATAAGAACCTCATGACAGGGATAAACTCTCACACCTCAATAATTACCCTGAATGTGAATGGACTAAATGTACCACTGAAAAGACATAGAATGGTAAATTGGATAAATATTATGACACAACAATATGCTGTCTCCAGGAGATTCATCTCACCAGGAAGGACACTCACAGACACAAAGTCAGAGGATAAAAACAAATTTTCAGGTGACTGAAACACAAAAGAAAGTAGGAGCTATGAACTTAATATCAGACAAAACACACTTTAAGCTATCAAAAATTTAAAAAGATACAGAAGGTCAGTACACAATGATAAAAGACTCAATCTGTGAACAAAAAATATCCATCCTAAACACTTATGCACTCAACATAGGAGCACCAACTTTCATAAAGCAGCTTCTAGGTGAACTAAAAAAGATATTGACTCTAACACCATCATAGTTGGGTACTTAAATACCCCACTAACAACCTTAGACAGATCATCAAGACAAGTGATCCAGAACCTCAATGTGATGCTTGACCAAATGGACTCAACTGATACCCACAGAACACTCCACACAACAAATGAGGAATATGTATTCTACTCATCACCACATGAAATGTACTCTAAGATCAACCACTTTCTCAGCCATAAATCAAGCAAAAACAATTTCTTAAGACTTCAGTCTGCCATGCACCTTCTCAGACCACAGTGGAATAAAAACAAAAATCAACACCAAGAAAGTTCCTCAAAATTCACAAAGACAGGGACACTAAACAGCATGATGCCGAACAACTCCTGGATCAACAAGGAAATCAAAATAGGAGTTAAAAGCTTCCTGGAAACAAATGAAAATCAAAAAACATCTTACCAAAATCTCTGGGATTCTATGAAAACAGAAATAAGAGGGGAATTCATATCTCTATGAACACACATGAAGAAAATGAAAAGATCACGTTAGTCTGACAAATCGCCTAAGGACTTTGAAAAAGCAAGACCACTAAAACCCTAACTTCAGCAGAAGAATCCATTTCACCAAAATGAAAGCCTGATTTTGGGACATAGAAGCAAAAAATATAATGCAAAAAATTTATCAAAACAAAAAGTTTGTTCTTTGAAAGGATAAACAAGATTGATAGAACCCTAGCCAAACTGACTAAGAAAAAGAGAGAAAAAGTCCAAATAAACTCAATCAGAAATACAAAAGATAAGTCACAACTGACTCCAAAGAAATACAAAAAATTATCAGAGAATACTAGGAACACTTGTATGGAAACAAACTTGAAAACCTACATGAAATAGAGGACTTTCTGATATCACACAACCTCCCAAGGTTAAAACAAGAAGAAACTGAGACCCTACATAGACCAATGACAACCCAGGAAACTGACTATGTCATAAGAAAACTACCTACAAAAAAAAAGAGGCCTGGACCAGATGGCTTTCCAGTGGAATTCTACAAAACACACAAGGAGGAACTGATACCAACCTTATTGAAAGTATTCCAGATAATTGAGAAAGACAAAATTCTCTCTAAATCATTTTATGAAGCTAATATCACACTGATAACAAAACCGGGCAAAGACCCAACAAAAAAAGAGAAGTACAGGCCAATATCCCTGATGAACATAGATTCAAAAATTCTCAACAAGATTCTAGCAAATTTGATTTAATAACACATCTCAAAAATTGTCCACCATGACCAAGTAAGCTTCATCCCCAGGATGCAGGGCTCATTCAACATCTGCAAGACCATGAATGTAATTAAATGTATCCACTTATGTAAAAATGAGAACCACATGATTACATCATTAAATGCAAAAAAAGGCTTTTGACAAAATCTAGCATCCCTTCTTGATTAAAACCCTTGAGCACCCAGGCATAAAGGAAACATACCTAAATATAGTAAGAGCCATCTACAATAAACCCACAGCCAACATATTACAAAATGGACAGAAATGAGAAACATTTCCCCTGAAAATTGGAACAAGACAAGAGGCTACTCACTCTTACCCCTCTTGTTAAACATAGTGTTGGAAGTCCTAGCTAGAACAATCAGACAAAAGGAGGAAGTCAGGGGTATTCAAATAAGGAAAGAGGAAGTTAAGCTATCCTTCTTTGTGGACAATATGATCCTACACCTGAAAAATCCAAGGGAATCTGTTAAAAACCTCTTTGCACTGTTAAAAGACTTTGGTTAAGTCTCATGCTACAAAATAAATGTGGAAAAGACAGTATCATTTTTATATACTAAAAAAAAAAAAACAGGCAGAGAAACAAATAAAAAGGACAATTCCATTCACAATAGCCACAAAAAACTGAAATACCTTGGCATCTTCCTAACCAGATAGGTGAAAAACCTTTACAATGAAAACTACAAAACACTGCTCGAAGAAATAAAAGAAGACACAAACAAATGGAAAAAGATTCCATGTTCACGGATTGGAAGAATCAATGTTAAAATGTCCTTCTTACCCAAGGCAATCTATGGATTCAACGCAATATCAATTAAATTACCGACATCATTCTTCTCAGACCAGGAAGTGAAATTCATATGGAAACAAAAATAACCATGAATAGCCAAAACATTCCTCAGCAAAAAGCAAAGCAAAACAAAAAACCAAAGTAGAAGGTAAGACACTCCCAGACTTTAAACTTTATTATAAGGCTACAATAATCAAAACTGCCTGGTATTTGTACAAGAACAGGCATATAGACCAATGGAACAGGATAGAGATTCTGGAAGCAAAACCTCAACTTATCACCATCTCATCTTCAACAAAACCTCCACCAAGAACCACTGGGGAGAAGAGAACCTTTTCAGTAAATGGTACTGAGAAAACTGGCTGACCACATGCAGAAAAAGGAAACAGGACCCCTACCTATTAACATACACAAAAATCAACTCTAAACGGATCAAAGACCTAAATGTAAAACCTCAAACTATAAGAATCTTAGAAAATGCAGGAAATACTCTTACAGAAATTGGAATAGGCAGCCATTTTCCAATCAAAACCCCAAAAGCCCATGTCATCAGAAATAAGATAGATAAGTGGGACCTCATTAAACAAAAAGATTCTGAAAAGCAAAAGAAACCATCAAGATAGAGGGGAGACAGCCCTCAAAATGGGGAAAATATTCACCAACTGTATATCTGACAAAAGTCTAACATCAAGGATCTGCAAGAAACTCAAACATACCAAAAGAAAAAAAACAAACCACTATATTAGAAAGTGGACAAAATATATGAATAGACACTTCTGAAAAGAAGACATACAGAGAGCCAACAGACACATGAAAAAATGCTCACCCTCACTAGTCTTCAAAGAAATGCAAAGAGAAACCACATTGAGATACAAGCTAACTCTAGTAAGAATGGTCATCATTAATAGAACAAAACAAAACAAACAAACAAAAAACAACAGATGCTGGTGAGAATGAGGAGAAAGGGGAATGCTTCTACACTGTAGGTGGGAGTTCAAACTACTCAACCACTGTAGTAAACAGTGTGGTAATTTCTAAAAGAACTGGAAATTGACTCTCCATACACCCTAGCTATCCCCCTTCTGGGAATATACCCAGAGGAACTCAAATCATTCTAGAAAAAAAGATACTTGCACATGCATGTTTATTGCAGCACTATTCACAATAGCAAAAATATGGAACCATTGTGCTGCCCACTGAAAGTGCACTGGATTTTTTAAAATGTGGTACATATACATGACAGCCATAAAGGACAAGATTATGGACTTCACAGCAACTTGGATGGCTCTAGAGTCTATCATACTCAGTGATCTATCACAGAAACAAATAACTGGATACCACATAGTCTCACTCATAAGTGGACCCTGAGCATCTAGCATAATGCTGCAAGAAAGGGATCGGCAGTAGTTGAACACTGCAAGGGGAGAGGTGGGGAAGATAACATCAATAAGGGTGCCTGATCCTAATCCAAGAGAAGTGAGGTTCAATGGGAGGCCCAAACTTCACCTCTACACAAACCACTTATGTAGCCAATCCTGATTGTACCCCACATCTTTAAAATTAAAAATTAAAAAGTAAATATTTTTGTAGCCAATATCACAGTTTGGAGACTCTTGCTTTATATTTTGTAAACTTTTCATGTTCACTAAGGTAATTGCATGAACAATTTGTTCTCAAACTTTTACTGAGCATTTACCATGTGCAAGGTACTGGTCTAGCAGCTTGGGGCACAGACATGAACAACACCAAGAGATTAAAATTATACATACATTAAAGTGGGGGATGACAGGTCATAAGTAAGCAGATAATTCAGAAAGAGAGAAAATTAATTCTCAAAAAATTTCTTTTATGTATATATGTATCCATGTATTTATGTATTTGGAATAAAGTAAAACACTTTCTTTTTTAATTTAAAAATGTGGGGCACAATTCAGGGTTAGGCACATATGTGGTCATCATACAGGTAAAGTGTAGGTACCCTTATTGATGAAATGTGCCCCCTCTCCCCTGGCAGTTTCCCACTACTGCCATTTCCTTTCGCAGTTCAATGTTTCTGTGATAGCTCACCCGGTGTTATAGACTGTAAGCCCATACAAGTTGCGGCAAAGTTCATAATTTTGTCCTTCTTTATGGCTGCGTAACATTCCATATGTACACATACCACATTTTAAAAAATCTAGTCCTCTTTTGATGGGCAGCACTGTTGGTTCCATGTTTTTTCTATTGTGAATGAATAATGCCGCAATAAACATGTGTGTGCAGGTATCTTTTTCATAGAGTGCTTTGAGTTCCTCTGAGTATATTCCCAGTAGGGGGAATGCAGTGTCAAATGGAAGGTCAATTTTTATATCTTTTAGGAATCACCAAACTGTTTTCCACAGAGTGTGTACTAGTTTATACTACCACCAATAGTGTAGAAGTGTTCCCTTTTCCCTGCATCCTCTCCAGCATCTGTTACTTTTTGAGTTTTGATGATGGCCATCCTGATTGGAGTTAGGCGGTATCTCAGTGTGGTTTTAATTTGCATTTCTTTGATGACTAGTGAGACTGAGCATTTTTTCATGTACCTGTTGGCTGATCGTATGTCTTTTAAGAAGTGTCTATTCATATGTTTTGCCCACTTTGTAATGGGGCTGTTTGTTTTTTTCTTTTTGGCATATTTGAGTTCCTTGCAGTTCCTAGATGTTAGGCCTTTGTCAGATATACAGTTAGCAAATATTTTTTCCAGTCTGTGGGGTCTCTTGGTGGTTACTTTTGCTTTGCAGATACTTGTCAGTTTGATGAGTTTCCACTCTATCTTATCTCTTACAACAAGGTCATTTGGGGTTTTGATCAGGAATCGGTTGCCAGTTCCAACTTCCATCAGGGTGTCTCCTGCATTTTCTTATAGTTTGAGGTTTTATGTTTAGGTTTTTGATCAATTTAGAGTTGACTTTTGTGTATGGTGATATGTAGGGGTCTTATTTTAATCTTCTGCATGTGGTCAAGCCAGTTTCCCCAGCACCATTTACTGAATAGGTTCTCCTCTTCCCATTGGTTGATGGTGGAGGCTTTGTTGAAGATGAGTTGGTTGAGAAATTGAGGTTTTGCTTCCAGAATCTATATCCTGTACCATTGGTCTATTTGCCTGTTCTTGTACCAATACTAGGCTGTTTTGATTATTGTAGCCCTATAATAAAGTCTAAAGTCTGGAAATGTAATACCTCCTGCTTTTTTTTTTTTCTTTTTTGATGAGGATTGTTTTGGCTATTTGTAGTTGGTTATGTTTCCATATGAATTTCTGTATCGTCATTTTCAGATTTGAGAAGAATGATGTTGGTAATTTAATGGCTATTTCATTTAATCCATAGATTGTCTTGGGTAGGATGGACATCTTAACAATGTTGATTCTTCCAACCCATGAGCATGGAATATTTTTCCATTTGTTTGTGTCATCTTTGACTCCTTTGAGCAGTGTTGTGCTTCTTATTTGGGTTTTTGTTTGTTTATTATTGGTGTATAGGAATGTGACTGTCTTTTGCACATTTATTTTATATGAGATGTTGCCAAAGTCCTTTATCAGTGCAAGGAGATTTTTGACAGATTCTTTTAGGTTTTCAAGGTATAGGATCATGTCATCTGCAAAGAGGGATAAATTGACTTCCTCTTTTCATATTTTGATACCCTTGACTTCCTTCTCTTGTCAGTTTGCTCTAGCTAGGACTTCCAATACTATGTTGAACAGGAGGACTGAGAGTGGACATCCTTGTCTCATTCTGGTTTTCAGGGGAAATGGTTCCAATTTCTGTTTGGCAGGATGTTGGCTATGGGTTTCTCATAGATGACTTTTACTATTTTGAAGTATGTTCCATCTATGCCTAGATGTTCGAGGATGTTTATCAAGAAGGGATGCTGAATTTTATTGAAAGCTTTTTCCATGTCTAATGATATAATCATGTGGTTCTTGTTTTTACATCTGTTGATATATTTAATTACATTTATGGTATTATGGATGTGGAAAAGTCCTGCATCCAAGGGATGAACTCTACTTGGTCATGGTGGATGATTTTTTAGATATGTTGTTGGATCTGGTTTGCAAGAATCTTGTTGAGAATTTTAGCATCTATGTTCATCATGGATATTGGTCTGTAGTTCTCTTTCTTTGTTGTATCTTTACCCAGTTTGGGTATCAATCTGATGTTAGCTTCATAAAATGATTTGGGAAGATTCCATCTTTC
>CAUYQG010048203.1:0-50216 GCA_963574415.1 Tarsius wallacei
AGTGATTACTATGCACACCTGTATGGAAACAAACTCGAAAACCTAAATGAAATGGAGGACTTTCTTACATCACACAATCTCCCCAGGTTGAAACAAAAAGAAATCGAGACCCTAAATAGACCAATAACAATCCAGGAAATCAACTATATCATAAGAAAACTACCTACAAAAAAAAAAAAAAAAAAAAAAAGCCCTGGAGCAGATGGCTTTCCAGCAGAATTCTACAAAACATACAAGGAGGAGCTGATACCAATCCTTCTGAAAGTATTCCAGGCAATTGAGACAGATGGAACACTCCTCAAATCATTTTATGAAGCTAACATCACACTGATATCCAAACCAGGTAAAGAGCCAAAAAGAAAGAGAACCATAGGCCAATATCCTTGATGAACATAGATGCTAAAATTCTCAACAAGATTCTAGCAAACCAGATCTAACAATACATCTCAAAAATCACCTGCCATGATCCAAGATGCAGGACTGATTCAACATCTGCAAGATCATAAATGTAATTAAAGACATCAACAGATGTAAAGACAAAAGCCATGTGATTATATCATTAAACTCAGAAAAAGCTTTTGATAAAATCCAGCACCCCTTCTTGATAAAAACCCTCAAACATCTAGGCATAGATGGAAAATTCCTCAAAACAGTAAGAGTCATCTATGATAAACCCACAGCCAACATACTACTACACAGACAGAAATTGGAATCATTTCCTCTAAAACAGGAACAAGACAAGGATGCCCACTCTCATCCCTCCTTTTAACATAGTATTGGAAGTCCTAGTTAGAGCAATCAGACAAGAGAAGGAAAGCGGGGGTACCAAATAGGAAAAGAGGAAGTTAAGTTATCTCTCTTTGCAGATGACATGATTCTATACCTTGAAAACCCAAGAGAATCTGTCAAAAACATTCTTGCACTGATAAGGGACTATGGCAAAGTCTCAGGATATAAAATAAATGTGCAAAAGACAGTCACATTTCTATACACCAACAATAAACAAAGAGAAACCCAAATAAAAAGCACAATCCCATTCAAAATAGCCACACGCACAAAATGAAACACTTTGGCATCTTTCTAATCAGAGATGTGAAAGACTTTTACAACGAAAACTACAAAACACTGCTCAAAGAAATCAAAGATGACACAAACAAATGGAAAAATATTCCATGCTTATGGATTGGAAGAATCAACATTGTTAAGATGTCCATTCTACCTAAGGCAATCTACAGATTTAACGCAATACCCATTAAATTACTAGCAGCATTCTTCTCAGACCTGGAAACGACAATACAGGAATTCATATGGAAACATAAAAGGCCAGGCTCGGTGGCTCAGCCTGAAATCCCGCACTTTGGGAGGCTGAGATGAGTGGATTGCCTGAGCCTGCAGGTTCAAGACCCGCCTGGGCAACTTGGCGAGACTTCATCTCTACAATAAATAAAAAAATTAGCTGGGGGTGGTAGCGTGCGCCTGTAGTTCCAGCTACTTGGAAGGCTGATGCGGAAGGATCGCCGGAGCCCAGCAGGTCGAGGCTGTGGTGGCTGGGAGTGTGCCACCGCACTGCAGTCTGGGCGACAGAGTGAGACTCCAACTCAAAAAAGAAAAAGAAAGAAACGTAAACGATCATGAATAGCCAAAACAATCCTCAGCAAAAACAAAAACAAAAACAAAAACAAAAAACAAAAAAACAAGGTGGGAGGTATCACACTCCCAGACTTTAAACTTTATTTATAAAGCTACAATAATAAAAACAGCCTGGTATTGGTACGAGAACAGGCATATAGACCAATGGAATAGGATAGAGATTCCAAAAGCAAAACCTCAATTTCTCAACCTACTCATCTTTCTCAAAGCCTTCACCACCAATCACAGGGGATAGGAGAACCTATTTAGTACATGGTGCTGGGAAAACTGGCTGATCACATGCAGAAAATTGAAACAAGACGCCTTCCTATCCCCATACACAAAAATCAACTCTAAATGGATCAGAGACCTAAACGTAAAACCTCAAACTATAAGAACCTTAGAAAATGCAGGAGACACTCTTATGGAAATTGGAACTGGCAACCAGTTCCTGATCAAAACCCCAAGTGCCCATGCCATAAGAGGTAAGATAGACAAGCGGGACCTCAACAAACTGAAAAGCTTCTGCAAAACCAAAGAAACCATCAGGAGAGCAGGGAGACAGCCCACAGACTGGGAAGAAATATTTTCTGATTGTATATTTGACAAAGGCCTAACATCTAGGATCTACAAGGAACTCAAATGTGCCGAAAAGAAAAAAACAGCTCCATTACAAAGTGGGCAAAATATATGAACAGGCACTTCTGAAAAGAAGACATATGAGCAACCAACAGATACATGAAAAAATGTTCAGCCTCACTAGTTATCAAAGAACTGCAAATTAAAACCACACTGAGATACCACCTAACTCCAGTCAGGATGGCCATCATCAATAACACAAAAAACAACAGATGCTAGAGAGGATGCAGAGAAAAGGGAACACTTCTACAGTGTTGGTGGAAGTGTAAACTAGTACAACCTCTGTGGAAAACAGTGTGACAATTCCTAAAAGTTCTAAAACTTGACCTTCCATATGATCCCACAATCCCCCTACTGGGAATATACCCAGAGGAACTCAAATTACTCTATGAAAAAGATACCTGCACACGCATGTTTATTGCAGCATTGTTCACAATAGCAAAAACATGGAACCAATCATGCTGCCCATCAAAAGAGGACTGGATTAAAAAAATGTGGTACATATACAACACGATGAAGTATTTATTATGCAGCCATAAAGGACAAAATTATGAACTTCCCTGCAACTTGTATGGACTTAGAGTCTATAATACTGAGTGATCTATCACAGAAACAAAGAACTGAGTATCACGTTCTCACTCATAAGTGGACCTTGAACAATTATCGTAATAATATAAGAAAAGGATTGTCAGTAGTGTGAAATTCCCCCCCCCGGGGGGCGGGTACCTGCATAATGAACACTTGAATACTTAACCCTGTATTGTACCCCACATCTTTAATGTTAAAAAAAATGCAAAAACAGAAAAAAAAGAACATTTTGCTGTAGCCCTTGCTGTGTTTCTCAAGGGTCCTTCTCACATTTTATGGTCTATGCTTTTCTATCCACTTCCACCACTATCCTGAGATCCTCAGCACAAGGGCTCCTATCTAACTACTTGTTTTACCCCAGTGTCCCAAGTGCAGTATCTGCAGTATGACTGATGCGCAATACTTATTTTGATGAATGATGCCTACGGGAATCTTTCATAGGATTTGTAGATTTGAGGGGACTCAGTTGGCTGAGGATTATGGGGAGGAGGGTGTTCTTAATCTAGATTCCTTGGACCTTCTGAAGTTGCATGAAAAAATTGGGTCATAAATATGTGCATTGTTTTCAGGAGTAAGGGATTATCATTTTCATTAGATTCTCTAAGGGTCTAAGATCTCACAATGATTGTGAAGCACCGAATATGTGGGATCCCTGGAAAATGTTGTTTTAGAGCCCCCTCCATCTAGAAAAGACCTTTCAGAGCAAAACACTAAGCGACGGTTCACATCAAAGGTAGAAAAATGAACAGGAAGAATGTGGATGTGAACTAATTTTTTCAGAGTGAAGGAGGTATAGAAGAGGCAAAGAAACAGTTCTAGGATGGCAAAACAATGTTTGCAAGAAAAGAGAAAACAATCATGTAGATGGTGAGTGATTTCCCTCATCTCTCCTTTGTTAGCAGTCGATTGCTATCCAGTCTTTAAAGACGAGAGCTCGTATAGGTGAGAAGCTTTGAAATCACCATGGGAAGAGGTCATTGGAATGAAGAGCCTTAGAGTTACAGATCTCAAGGAAGATGAAGTTATTATCTCTGGAAGGAAAAGGTTTTGAGGAAGTCACCTCCCTCCCTTCCTCTTTCATACATTTGGGTCTTCCAAATTAAAATAATATTTTTAAGTGATAGAGATTATACACACAAACACACAAAATGTTCTTGATAACCATTAATATAGTTATGATACTTCTGTCTCAATGTTGGCAAATTGATGATTTTTACTAATATTATCTGATTAATTTTTCTTTTTATAAAACTTTTTATTTTAAAGATGTGGGGTACAATTCAGGGTTAGGTATACAAATGTTCATTACGCAGGTACCCTTGATGAGGTGTACCCCCCTCTCCTGGCAGTTTCCCACTACCTCCAATTCTGCCCCCCAGCCCTTGGCAGTTTCCCGCTACTGCCAATCTCTTATTTGTTTTATAGAGATGCCCACAGGGAAAAAAATCTATTTTGCAGAAACAATGGTAGGATAATAATGCAAAAATTCTGAAAGAAAGATCACAGGAGGGCACAGTACTTCTCCAATTCATAGGCCACAGAGCTCACAATCAGTGAGGAACATATTAAAATGCAGATTCCTGGGCCTTACATCAGACTCTTTAGGTATGGGACCTGGGAATCTGCAATCTAAAAACTCCTGGTTGATTCCTATGTTCACCACAGCGATTTTGTAAAAACTTGGTTGATAAAGATGATACATAGTGAGGAGGGTTTAAAGCCATCAGGCCACCCTTCTTCTCTACATAATGTGCATCTTAGACACTAAAAAAGCATGAGACAGAGATGAGCTTACTATGGTGTTTTAACTTAATGAAACTGATGTTTTCATCTTCCAAAACATGTTATTATACATTAAAAAACATACTTATAATCTGAAGTTAGAGATGTTGGTAGCGGGGGAAGGGAGCCAGTATAAATTATGAGATGACAGTGTTGTATATCCGTGCAAACCCTGCCTTTCTCGGCATGGAGGGTGAAACCACTCATGGTGTCCCTGTAGATAGTATGCTTTCTCTTGGGCACCCGAACATTCTTCTTTCTCTTGACCCTCTAGTGGGCAGGTTGGAATCAATGCTAGTGGTACTAACAATTCAGGAGGTCACGAGCTCTGAGGATCAGGTTCTATCAAGAAGGCCTGGCTCGCTACCTCCCCGGTGTGTGTGAGTTGCCCTTCTGCCTGTGCTGGAAAGTTGGTCTCAGTATTGAGGCCACAATTTTAGGCCACCTAACTTTTAATTTATTGTGTCATGTCATATTTGATACACCCTTGTATGCCATCCCAAATTCTTTTTGAAATAGAGTAGAGTAAAAAATATTCTGGCTCAACAAGTCTGTTTTTAACAGATCAATATCAGCCTAGTTTCCAAATATAAACAGGTAGCCTGAATGCTGTTTCTGTGCTTCTAGGTAAGAAATTGTATTGTATTGTGAGTGTGTGTGTGTGCGTGTGTATGTGTATACCTCGCTGGTGGTTCTTCATGGAGGTAATGGGATTTCTTTAATCGAGCCCATTAGACTATCTCTTGTAATTATCTCAGGGGTCAATCTGTCTATGTAATGGGCTCTGGAGGAATCAAACCTTCACGTTCTTACAAAGAAAACCGTTGTGTATGTGTCAGAAGAAAACATTTTGAAGAATTACTGGCTAACCATCACAACAACAGCCGGGGGGACTTTGCTGTGATACTGCAGGAAATTGTTGGATTTGGGACTTTAATGCTCCAAAGGATATTTCTTTTTTCATGGGCTTTTTAATAAATCTAGAATGTGCTGGTGTCGCAGGGGACTCCACACCATCTGGTAAGGCTGGGCAGGCTGCTGCCTGCCTGCTCACGGTGGAGAGGATACCAGAGTCTTACGGCTGGAGAGACTGCCAAGGTTTGGATGGCTTTGGGGGTGACTAACAACTGGCTCTGGGGCTGGGTTCAGCTGGCCAGGTCCTGATTCCTCTACCTGGACCATCCCTGCCTGGATACTGTGACCATGTCTGACATTTTTTCCGTCAGTGCTGCTTGAAGACACTCACACTATGCAATGATATTCTGATTTCACCACCCCCATCTTTTTTTTTTTGCAAGTTTTAAATTCTCTGCAGGGTAGATAATGGATTTATAGTGAAAAGGAAATCATAACAAGCTATGATGATGAAAATGTAATAATAAATGAGAGTAAGTATTATGGGTTGAATTGTGTCCTCACAAAATTTATATGTTGAAGTTTGAATCCCCAGTACCTCAGAATATGATCTTATTTGGAAATAGGGTCACTGCAGAAGTAATTAGTTGAGATGAGGTCACTGGGGTGGGTCCTAATCCGACGTGACCGGGGTCCTTATAAAAAGGGAAGACTGGATCACCGAGGCAGGCATACACACAGGGAGAACGCCATGTGAGTGTCAAAGCAGAGATGGGGTGACATGTCTACAGCCCAGTACGCTCAAGATTGCAGCAACCACCATGAGATGAGAAACCTGGAACCATTTCTCTGTCACAGCCTTAGACAGAACGGACCCTGTTGACACCTTGATCTTGGACAGTTAGACTCCAGAACCATGAGACAATAGAGTTCTATTGTTTAAGCCGCCCAATTAGTGATGTGCCGTTTTGGCCACCTGAGCAAACCAATATAGTAGTACATGAACCAAGTTCCATGCTAAGCATTTTGCTTATATCATTTTGTCCTCTTTAACAACCACCTTTTGGTCTGAGGATTAGCATGAATTATTAATTGGTGGGATGGCTAGGCAGGTGGAGGCAGAATTATTTCTCTTCTCTTTTCACCACCAACAGTGCTTCCAAATAGGCTTTTAAACACATGCCGGATTGAAAGAACTGGGTAATGATGTAGGAGTCATATGTTCCCTTCATACACGACATTGACAAAAATGTACAGACTGTCATGTGGAGCTAAGGGAAGGCATCATGTCCAGGCTTCTCCCCAACTGTGACACAGATATTCTTTTCAAGGTGAGGGAGAGGTAAGGTGTCTCCTACTCACCTCATGAGAGGGAACTGGTATTCACTGTAGCAGGCTCTGATGGCAGTATTTTACTTCTGGACTAAATGCTATTCCCTTTCCCTTCCCAAAGTCTAATCCACTTCAAATTCCTCAAGCACCACGGCTCTATAATGCTTTAATTTTATTTTTATAATCACCTCTCTTTAGGATTCTGTTTAGAACTTATTTAAATTCCCTGTCAGGTAGATTCCTCCAAGCTTCCCTCCAATAGGCCTTTAGCAGCACAAGAAAGCAAATAGGCATGAAACCAGAAAGCCAAAAGGAGGAGAAACTGTTACACCAAATCACAAACTAAAATGTGCCCCAATTATGGTCACAAAATCATTGAGCAAATAACGCTGCCAATCAATCTGCCTCCATAGTGAGTGGTTTGCAGCCAGGATTACCAAGATTAAAACAAGGACCGATGGAGTGCAAAAGTGGGCCCAACTGACCTATTGATTCTTCCCCACTGAGAGAGAATCACAGGTTAGCAGGCAGAAATCAATTCAACTGCATTAAGTAAAGCCAAGTGTAGATTTATTCATACCATGCCTGGAGATTATAAAGCGGCAAAAATATTTCACTATGTATAGATATACATAGTAGTTTATAAATACATACTTATATATTTACATAAGTAAGTACCTGGTCCTTCTTCCCTTTTATAATATTTTAAAATCTGAAATAAAATGGAATAGAACATAAGGCCATTCCTACATTTTCCCCAATTTCTTTTAAAATCAAAGAGATTATTTTGGTGGTGATATCCTGAACTTGACTACTTCAGCCACGCCCCAGAGTTCAGGATGGAGTGGCAGAGCGGATACAGCTAGACCTCTGTAGCCAAAGAAGCAATGTGAGCCATTTCTCTTGAGGAAATCATGGTTTTTGGCTTCTGAGATGAAAGGATCCTGGTTCTCAGGTTTCAGTGCACCGCGGGGAACACAGAACACATCCTCTTTCAGAACTCATTCTCTTTCCTCCTCCAGCAACAATGCTGGCTGGGACTGAAGAGAGCTTTCAGGAACAATGGGTGAGAGCACCACCCTTCCCCAGTGAGAAGTGGGAAATTCCACTCCCACCCTCACATGTGGCACCAGGGGACTATCCTGTGAGCTCCAGCAGCATGGGGACCTGAACCTGCAACCACTCATACTCAGGGCTCAGCCTTCACCTAAAGAGTGAAGAAAACAGGGACTCCTCCACATTTCTCATTTCCAAGAAACAAAGAGCAACACATTCTACAGCAAGAAATTGTTTGTGGATCTGACTGAGAAGAGCCTAGAGCTTGTTTTTCCTTTGGGCAGACAGTCTACTTTGAGGCCTGCCTTGTTTGCTGAGTCATTTATCCTCTCCCTTCTTGGTCACTCACAGCCACCCAGGCCATTTAAATGCATTGTTGGGCCTCTGGTGGGTGGCAGGTAGACCGAAAAATTGTCTTTATCAAACATACCATAGAGATCAGGTGGTGGAAAAACCAAATTTACATTCAGTTTAAAACATAAACTGTCCATTTCCGCTTCAGTGGGAAAATAATTCACTGACCAAAACCCTTTGATTGCTCAAAGCTGGACACTGTGGCAACAGAAGACATATGTGCCCTTGCAGCTCAGTGTCAGTGGCTTTGACTCATTTGCCCACAACTCTAAAACATATAGGGGTGGGGAGGGAAAGGGGATGGAGGGGGGAGGGAGGGAGAGAGAGAAAGAGAAAGAGAGAGAAAGAGAGAGAGAGAGAGAGAGAGAGAGAGAGAGAATAAAATGATATTGTAAAGAAAACTGGGTCAGTCAGCAGACCTGAGTTCTTATCCTACTGAGTTCTACCACGCGGTCACCCTATACCCTTGAACAAGTGACCTAGGCTTGCCAAAACCACAGCTCATCAACTATGACATGAGGCGGGATTTCAGTCAATATTCCCAGGTTTTGTTTTCAGCTTTTTGTCCATAAAAATGGGATAAAAAAGACCTGATACACAGAGTTATTATGGAAGATTGAATAAGAAAATAAGGATAATAGCATTTTGTAAGCTGTTGAGTGATAGATACATGTTAGCAACTGCCATATGGGCAGGAGAAAATTCTTTAAGGATTTCTCTTTATCACAAGCAGTTTGGCACAATTACTAGGGTCCTCTAGATTGGTAAGACACTGAATCTCTTTGAATTTCAGTTTTCTCACCTAAACTGCTTGCCTCCTGCATGAGGAGAAGATGAGGTAATGGAAGTGTGAAAGTGCTTTACAACCATAAGTCGTCCTAAAAGTGCCAGCAATTATATTTAGAGAATTCATTTTGACTTTTGGCATTATGATGCACACACTGTTAGTTCTTGGCTCCGTGACAGATTTTAATTGGCCTGGCTATGAAAACCTTATAAAGCCATTATGCACTACACCTGTGATGGCCACACAGTGTGTTAATCAAGACAATTAGGTTGGGGATCCGGAGAACGGTGTTCATCACTGCGCATAACCCTCCTCACTTTGAGAGGGAAATTAACAGCTGCTTTATGGTCTCTTGATGATCTCACTTTCTTGGAGCGAGATCCCTATCAGATCCACCTTGCCCGAATAACATCTATCACTGGTGCCCGGAATGACACATTTGTGAGGAAATATTAACTTTGACGTTGAAACTGCTTTTGGACTAGGAGCAAAAACAGAAAGATGTCCTATGTGACAATCGCTGGATAAAGCAGCCACTGGATGACAGCCAGAATCAGGAGCAAGAGAGCTGATCTCTTTTAAGGAATATATTCCAGAAGAAAAAAAGGACAAGAGGCTGTGCAGATCCATTCAGTTCTCGAAGCATTTATTCCCCAATCCGCAAGATGGAGAATTTTGGGGCAATGTGACTGACTGATCCTCAGTTTCTCACTGAAATGATAAAATCTTTGGAGTTCCCACTCTTGCCCCACTTGTCATATGCCCATTTATTCCAGGAAGAATGAAAAACATATTTTGTTGTTTGGATTTCTTTCACCCTTGGGTAACACAGCTTACACTGATAACCAGTGATTAAAAAGGTGGCACATATAAATGCCGGCTGTGTGCTCATCATAACATTTTGAGCTTACATGCATTTATCCCGTTAAATCCTGGAGATAAAGGTGCTATGGGGATGTTTTAGCTCCCAATGTGCAGATTCAAAAACTGAGGCTCAGGAAGGGCCAACCGAATAAGTTCATACGACAGAGCTCACATTCGCACTCAGGTCTCTTGGCTTCAGGTTGTTTCTGTAACATTATGCTCCCTGTGAGCTGTGGAAGAGTCATTATTCAAGGATGAGGGACCAGGCTCGATTTATTTCTGTCACCCTGGTACCTACTACAGAGCTTGTCACTTTCTAGGTGCTTGTTGTAAAATTTAATTTTGAGAAGAGGAGCATCCAAGCAGCTTAATATCTCTAAAATACCAGAAATTAAAAGGTACAGCATCTCATTTCTGACCATCACCGCTGACATTGCTGAGTCAGAAAAAAATGGCTCTGGTCCCAAAGTGGGCAGCTAAGCTATGAGACCATCCTGGGGTTGTGGGTGTGAACAGCAGCAGATGGAACATTCCAACTGGGAAGATCCTAGCTGAGTGGTTTTTGGTCTGAGTCTACTTTGTTCTGCTCTGGAAGAGGCCGAAAGGAACTGTTAGGCCTGTGGTTCCCAATCTATGCACAAAAACGTCCTGGCACAAAAACATGTCAGAATCCCATAGCAAACTCACAGGAGTGCTCTAAGATATTCTAAATGTTGAGGGATCAGCAGTGATATTCACCATTGGTCAAATACTGTAAGAACTCCTAGGATGAGGCAACTTCCAGCATCAACAAATGTGTGGGTTAGTCCCTTTAATAACAGTGTGTTTTTGCAAAGCTGGATTTTTGGCAGTTAATATAATTAAAAACAAGTGCTGCATAAAAATCATTGAAGAGATCATGAGGATGGCACTGTCTAAGCTGATGCCAAGGTTTGAGAAACTGTATTGACTCTGACAGGGATGTGTAATTCATTGTAAGCAACTGTAGCTAAGAATGAAATAACAATATTATTTCTCCAATTTAAGTGTAATATGTTTTCAAAGAGTCATTAAATTGTTACTCTGTACAAAATCAGCTGGACATATTTGTGTAGGTTTGTTTCTAGATTCTTTACTCTGCTCCATTGATCTATGTCTCTGTCTCTCCATCAACACTACACAGTCTTAAATACTGTATGCTGTGTAATAAATTTTGAACTCAAGTAGAATGATTCTTCCCACTTTATTACTCTTTTAAAAAACGATTTTAGCTGTCCTAGTTCCTTTGATTTTGCGTGTATGTTTGCACACATACTTATTAAGTCGTATAGACCTAACTGCTTAGTAAACAGGACTGTTACTAATTTCTTTTGTCCCAAGAGCAATGTGAAAAAAAATGATGCCACTTCAAAGGGTGATGTGAACTGAGGTTGTCTGGGAGCCTCTGTCTCTACCAGTCCTGGTTTACTAGATGTCCCAGGGCGGGACTAGCCTCTGGATTCTCTACTCACTATAACAGCAGCAGCAAAAGCAGTTCTCGTTTACTGAACCCTTCTCCAAACCCAGGCCAGCTCGTAGGTGCTATACCTGCATGACCTCACTTCTCCAAAGCCATGTGAGCATGGGGCTTTATAACTCTATTTTCAGATGGAGAAAGAGAGGTTCCAAGAGGCTCACCTGCTGCCAGGGTCACTTGGCTGGCAAATGGCAGAGGAGGGATTCACACCCAAGTCTGTCTGATTTTCAAGGCTTATGCTTTTTTTTAATTAAGTTTTAAATTTTGAGATATATAATGGTAGATTTACATGCAGTTGTAAGAAATAATACAAAGAGTTGCTACATTCCCTTCACCCAGTTCCCCTCGGTGGTTGCCTTTTTCAAAACTATAGGACCATGTCACAGCCAGGATCTGGCATCGACATGGTGGAGACACAGACAGCCTCCATCCGCATAAGCAGCTCTCACCTGTTCCACTTCTGTCAGCACTCCCCATCCTTAAATCCTGGCAACCATGGATCTGTTCCCCATCTCTGTAACACATCTGAAGTGATAACATTTTGAAAATAAAGAACAGATCAGCGGTTGCAGGGGGTTAAGGAGAGACACATTACACAGTACATAAATTTCTGGGATCATTTTTTTTTCATTCAACATAATTTTCTGGAGATTGGTCCAGATTGTTGATTGTATCAATAGTGCATTCCTTTTTGTAACTGAATAATATTCCATGGCTTAGAAGTCTCACAGTTTGTTTAGCTATTTGGCCATCTAAGGACATCTAGGTTGTTTCCAGCATCTGGTAATTATTAATAATGCTGCTATAAACATTGTGTACAGGTTTGTATGCAGGTTTTTGTGTAAATATGTTAATTTTTCTAAGACAAGTGCCTGTGAGTACAATGTTTGGGTCATATGGAAGCTGCATTGTTTGGGTTTTTAAGAAACTGCCAAAGTGTTTTCCAGAATTTCCAGAATGTACCTTTTATATTCCCACCAAAAACATACGAGCTATGGAGTTTCTTCGCATTTCAGTATATGGTACTGTTACCATTTTTTGTGTTTGCCATAATGACAGGTATGTGGTGCTATCTCACTGTGGTTTAATTTGCATTTCCTTAATGGCTAATGATGTTAAACATCATTTGATGTGCTTATCTGTCATCTGTCTATCGTCTTTGGTGAAATGTCTTATGTCTTTTGCTTATTTTCTGATTGAATAATTTTTTTAACACTGAGTTTTGAGAGTTCTTTATATATTCCAATAACTAGTCTTTGTCTGACATGTGGTTTGCAATAATTTGTAGCTTGTCATTTCATCCTCTAACAGGGCCTTTGGTTGAGCAAATGGTTTTTAACTATGATGAGGCTCAGTTGATGGATGGTGTATTTGGTGTCAAGTGTAAGGACTCTTTCCCTAGCCTAGATCCTGAATATTTTTACATTTAAGTCTGTGATCCATTTTGAGTTCATTTTTCCTTAAGGTGTGAGCCTTGGGTTGAGGTAATGCCATTCCTATGGCAGTTCAGTTGGCCCAGCACCATCTGTTGAAAGGCTGTCTTTCCTCCACTGAATTGCTCTTGCACCTCTGCACAAAATCAGCTGGGCATATTTGTGTGAGTTTGTTTCTAGTGACTTTATTTTGCTCCATCGATCTATGCCTCTGTCCCTGCATTAATACTACTGCCAGTCTTGAATACTGTAGCTATATAGTAAGTTTTGAAATCAGGTAGAATGAGTCTTTCCACTTTACTATTTTTTTAAAAAACTATTTTAGCTGACCACTGTTTTGGTAACCACTGCTGCCTCCAAGTGGATCGTTGAGCTGTGGCCGCCATGTTTTCTTAGCTTTGGTCCCCTCCCCTACCTTGGAGAGGTGAATCTCTTATCTCTCTTTCGCTTTCTAAATAAACTCTGCTTGAAAACTTAAAAAAAAAAAAAAAACTATTTTAGCTGTTCTAGTTCCTTTGACTCTGCATATACATTTTTGTATAATCTGGTCTGCATCTATACAAAATTTTGGTGGGATTTTGACATAAATTGTATTAAACCTATATATGAGTTAAAGGAGAACTGATGTCTGTGCTATGTTGAATAGTCAAGTTCTATACTTTTAATAATCAAATCACACTTGTTAATTTTAGGATGGGGGTCACAAGTTCAATTGCCCAAAAGAGGTCCCACGTATCAGGTTTAAGAACACGGAGCATGCACCCTATGAATGGGACAGTTACTATTCAAGTCCTCTGTTAAGATCATAGGCACAGCATTGCTAGGGCTTATAAATCTTCAACAGAAGCCAGAAATGCATTAAAAAAACCCCAAACCTAAAATGAAGGTTTGATACTTTGAATGAACATAAAACAGTTCAAACATAGCAACTTGGTGGGCTAAATGCAGATAATCCAGACAGAGGACACAACCAGAGATGGTCCTGGGCTTCAACGAACTTCTATTCCAGCCAGAGCAGCAAAAGACACCACCGAGCAGTGTGGCAGCTCTTACAGCAAAGGGAGTGTGGGAGTCTGTGGGGGTCTTTCCCTCTGCCCTGGAAGGTCAGGCATGGCTCCCCAGGAGGTAGATGTACACAGCAACTCCAAGCAGAGACACTTTGAGTCCAGCTGTAAACACACCAGCAAAGAGTAAGAGAGACTTTCCAGAGAACCTAAACTGCGGCCTGAGGTACTCCTAGGAAGGTGACTTCAGTGGTGATTCACTGTGTGCTGTTTAACCCATGGCATTTGAAGTCAATGTCAGCAGGATTGAAGAGTAGCACAGAGCTCTACTTCTGGGCCTCATAGAACATACGGGGGAAGAGGTCAGAGTTCGATGCTTCTCCAAATGTTACATCCCCTGTTGGTGGAAATTTCAAAGCAAACACTTTCCAGATGCTTTTGGAATAAAATCCCAGTTTCTAATGACCTACAAAGCCCTATGTGGGCGACCCTTGCCTGCCTCTTTGGCCTCCTCTTCTCTCTCCTCCTGCCTTCTGTCTTTCCAGGGTGTCACAACTCAAGACCTTTTCATTTTGTCATTCATTCATTCGTTCATCTATTCTGAAAATACTGACTGAACAGAAATAACAATGACAGGTATCGGGAATACAACAGTGAACAGTCGACTCAGTTCTTACCCTCGTGGATTTTCTACTCCAGTGGGGGACACAGACACACACACGTAACATCATGCCCAGTGTGATGAATGCTACAAAGAAAGATGAGACAGGGTGGGCATAGCGAACAGTGGTGATTGCCCTAGATGGCTGGGGAAGGCTTCAGGTTAACATACAAGCAGAGCTTGAATTAAGCGAGGGAGCAAACCACAAAAGCATACGGGAGGAACTTTCAGAGAAAGGAAACCACAAGTGCAGACAGCCTGTGGCAGAAACATGCTTGGCCTGCTTGGCTAGCAAGAAGGACAGGGTTTGAGGGTATGAGCGTGGCAGGAGGTAGGCTAGAGAGGAGGAGCTCTGCAGGCCTTGGTTAACCCTGTGATTTTACCCTCAGCAAGAGGAGAAGCCACTGCAGGGCAGTGACATGATCAGACTCACAGAGAGTAGACAGTGGGTGGACAGCTATTGAGAGCGGGTACAAAAGTCCAAGTGAGAGACAGTGGCGGCTTGGACTAGTGTGGCAGCAGGGGGGGTGGAGAGAAGGTAGCAGTGCAGGGTTGACTGCACTGGACGTGTGGTGTAAGAGGAAGGAGCCAAGGATGACACCGAAGGCTTTGTCCCGCGTGACTGATACATGTACTGATGTGACGTCACTCCACAATAAAAGTGATTTTATTTCTCAGGACATTCACATACCTGAAATGGTCTTATTCATTTTATTTGACTCCTTCATCATCTGGATCCCCTGCTGGAATGAAAGCCCCAAGAGAATAAGGATCGTGTCTGCTTAGTTTATTGCTTTATCTTCAGTACCTAATTTGATGCCTGGATCTTGGGAGATGATTAGTAAATATTTGAGTGAGGTTTGCAAAGTGCAAGACAAGTCTCCAGGTTTCTTTCGTGTAGTTCTTTCCAGAGCAATTGGCTAATGAACTAAATAATATTGATTACCTGTGGCAGGCACTGTGTCAGGCTTTGGGGAAATAGAAGTGAGCAGAAAAAGCACCATGTGCACCCTCACAGGGTTTCCAGCAGTTTGGCAAAGGCACAGCAAACCATCTCACAAACATGAGCTTTCCGTGTGCCAAGGAGAACGGAGAGGCACACAGAGCTATGAGAGCATGGCACCTGGGCAACCAGCCACCTCAGGAGCTCAGGCAGGCCTTCTCGGAGCTGAGATGCACAGGAGGAACTGCTGCGGGTGTCAGGGAGCTCTCGGAAGAGAAGATGCTGTGGCTAGGATTCCCAATCTCTACGGAGCTTCTTGGAAGAAGAAGCATGTTTGGCAAAAGCTGAAGCAGTGCAGCCTTCTCATGCACTAGGGCTCAGCTGGGTTCAGAACTTGGATAAGACGAGCAGCTGGTCAATGGCAGAACTGGGGTTTTGTATTTATCAGGACGCATCTGGGAAGAATGGGAACGCTACCTATTTAACAGGGTCACTCTGAGAATGAAAGGTTTAATGTCTATGAAATGCTTTAGCACAGTGCCTGGTACCCAAGAAGTGCTAAATATCTGGAAATAATTATCATCAGATTTCAAGTTTGTAAGGGTATAAATCATGTTGATCTCTTCCCACATGCAGAGAACAAACAGCACAGAACCTCCACAGAGCTGGGCCCTCATAAATATGTGCTGAATAAGTGAGTGTCGGTTGTCTCAATGACATAACATTTTTTATCTGACCAGGCATTATTACTGGGGATGGGTACAGGAAATAGAAATAAACCAGGTCAAAATCTTTTGTGTGGTTCAGTTGTCTTAGGGTTGGTAGCTGCTCTTAATTACTGATACATAGGGAGGGGGCTTCTTGCCAGCCAAGGGCACTGGCAGCTTGAATGTAAGAAAGTCAGTTCAATGCTTGGTTTTTTTGGCTTATAAGTGGTAAGGCGGGAGGGCCCGGAGGACTCACTGGGTTTATGCACCAACAGAGCTTATATAGACAGGCTCAGCTGAAGTCTGGGAATATCTGCTACTAAAATGGCATTTCAAGCCACACACTGGATTTGTGCAGGTGACTTCTCGGCAGCCACCAGAAGAAAGGTAGTAGCTTTGAATGAACACTCATCAACCTGAATCTCCAGGGGCACCTTGTACCTGAAAACCTTCAAGTCCTTTGTAAACAGCACTTAAGCCTCCCTGTGTCCTGAGCTGCTGGATTTTTGCATAAATCAAGCAGAGTTGTAGGAAAGAGGCTGCACTCACTAGCAAAGTGGGTGTCAGGCAGGATAATTTCTCGCTGGAAACCCAGACTTGAAAAGGGCCAGAAATAATCTGCAAGTTCCAAGATATTTTGCCCACCAAGGTTCTGTCACACACACCCCCCACGCCCCCCACCAAGTGTCAGGTGAAGAATGATGGGAAATTAGAACAGCCATTTTGGAGGGAAACTGAGCAGTAGCTGTCATGGTCAGCACATCCTTCAACTCAGCAATTCCACATCACTGCTTTTACTGGAGAAATTCTAGTACTTGTGCTAAGGTGGCATAAGCAAGTGCCCTCAAGGAAATCTGAGTGAGACCTCAAGGTGTACCTGTCAAGAAGAGAAGGATTAATGGAGAGTGACATAGCATGCAGCAGTCAAAAAGAATGAGGCCAGTGCAGTGGCTTGTGCCTATAATCCCAGCACTTTGGGAGGCAGAGATGAGAGAATTGCCTGAGCCCAGGGGTTCTAGACCAGTCTGGGCAACTTGGTGAGACCTTGTTTCTACAATAACTAAATAAAATTAGCCGGGCGTGGTGGTGCACACCCGTGGTTCCAGCTACTTGGAAAGCTGAAGCAGAAGGACTGCCTGAGTGCAGCAGGTTGAGGTTGCAGTAGCTATGAGCGTGCCACTGCACTCCAGCCTGGGTGACAGAGTGAGACTCTGACTCAGAAAAAAGAAAAGAAAAGAATGCGTTTGACCTATATGCACTGCCATGGAAAACTAAGATGATGAAGTGTATAAGGCAAATGTGCAGCATTATACATGCAGTATGCCATATGTGGTGGTTTTAAATGTGCCCAGAAATTCTTCGATATGCCTGCCTTTGGGAGATGGAGCTTAACTAGCCTCCTCTCAAGTGTGGGGCAGACTCAGCGATTCATTTCTAATGAATAGAATACGGCAGAAATGATGATGTGCCATTTAAGGGGACGAGGACGTACAAAGGCACAGTGGCTTCCTCCTTAACCTCTCTCTTTCACCTTTTCACTCTCTCCTCATTCTCTCAGGGGGAAGCCAGCTGCTGAGTTTTGAGAACACTCAGGAGCCCTGTGGTGAGGCCCAGGTGGCAGCCTCCCGCCAATAGTCAATGAAGGATCCAAGACTCCAGCTAAAGCCTCGTTAGGGAGCCCCCAGGCCTAGTCAAGCTTCCAGATGACTGTAGTCCTGGCTTAGGTCACCGCCACAGCTTCATGGGAGTCCATGAGCTAGAATCCCCTGGAGCTTAGCCTGCTCTTGCATTCCTCACTCTCAGAAAATGTGTGAGACAGTAAATGTTTGTTTTGAGACACTAAGTTTGTGGCAGTAATTGGTAACTAATATGTCATTATACAAACATAAATTTTTAAAAATCTTAACACAGACAACTGTGAAGAGAAAAAGATCTGGAAAGAGATGTGCTGAACAGGTGACAGTGTTACCTCTGAGGAGTGGAGAGACAGAGGGGTAGGGATCTCTGAGGAGTGAAGAGAGGTGGGAGTGATGATCTCTGAGTAGAGGAGAGAGATGGGGATGTGGTTTTCTGAGGAGTAGAGAGAGATAGGGGTACGGTTCTCTGGGTAGAGGAGAGAGATGGGGGTGAGAATCTCTGAGGTGAGGAGAGAGATGGGGGGATGATCTCTGAGTGGAAAAGAAAGATGAGGGTGTGGCTCTGAGGAGTGGAGTGAGATGGGGGTGGGGATGGAATTAGCTTCACCCGTTCTGTCTCTGTTTTTGTTGCACAAGACCACACATGCATTACTGAAGTAATTTTAGAACACACTAAAAGTAAAGAAACACAATGTAAAATTCCACTGCTTTGGAATTGCATGGTGAGTCAGATAAAGCTGAGGCTTAGCTTTGATCATCTCCAAGAAAAGGGGTTGCTTAGCAAACTTGTTTAATAATAAACAAGGTTATCAGTGGAACTCTCCAACTTGCTTAAGAATATCAACTCCTGTCAGCTACTCTTAAAAATCACCTTAGCACAAGTCATATAAAACAAATGATTATTTTTACTCTTGTTTCTTATCTATAGTTGAAGCAGGTCAAAGAGACCTTTATTGGCGTAACACCAGTTGGCAATATTCTTACTCCCAAAGAGCATCCAAACTCTTTTGAAAATAGCAAAGATAACTTTATTGAAAAACCCGTTATATATTAATGCACTCTGGTTTCATCAAATGGTTTAGAATTAAAGAGGTCTTGTTGACAGGTGAGGTGATGGAAAGGTGTTTTTAAAGTAACTTTGTATTGGATTTCTTTTAGACTTGTACTAATTTGCTTTTTAACCTTGTGCCTGGGGATCTGCATCATTTAATGGTAGTTCCTAGGCGAGGACCCTGATCGTGTCTGCAGCCAGACTGGCTGCAGGCACCAAAGCTTATGCATTTTCAGTGGAATTGGGTCCAGAGCTTAGCAGCAAAATGCCTTCTGGGTGACTGACCAGAAATTCAATCACAGCACATTCATTTCAAAAATCCCTTTCATGTATCATTTAAAAGCAGCCTGCATACTTAAATTTGCATATCTCTGGCCCTGGATTTTGGAACCTCAGGAGAAGAATGGATTTCTGCTTAGTTTTCAGAATGATGGGAGGGAACAAACCAGAGGCATTTCCATCCCTTGACTACTGAGTAAATTGAGTACTTCTGGAAGATTCTGAACCAGTAGTTCCACAACATAAGCCACTGTCCCATAGAGCTCTGGTATAAGAATAACTAACGGTTAAAGGGTGTTTTATACCCTACAAAGTGGGTTACCACTCATTGCCTCGTTTAATGGGCAGAGAGGCACTTAATTATGCTTTCTGATGAGGGAACAATGATTCTTTCAATCCTAGCATCTGCAGAGATTACTCTGGTTCTCTTTCATATGGACACACTAAAGAAATAATGATGTGGCATGCTAGCTTCCAAGCCTGGGAAAGAGTAACTGCAGCAGGTGTGAGATTTATTAAATTTCCCCATGCAGCAGTGTGTATTCCAAGTTTCTTTCATTTAACTCCAAAGTATACGTGGGTTGCAGGAAGACAGGAAGGTAAGACAGCCACTGCAGGGGCTCTCAGGATGCCTGGGCTTTAATCTCGGCTCTATCACCTTCTAGCTATCTAGTCTTGAGCAAATTATTTATCTTCTAAATATTTAAAAGTATTTAAATTATTAGTTTTCTCATCTGCAAAATGGGGTCAATAATAGTACAAACCTCGTAGGGTTTTCATGAGAATTAAATGAATAAGTTCATGTAGAAAACTAGAGAGAACACCTGGTGCACAGGCAACACTGAGTGGCTGTGGCTGCTGTTGTTACTCTGTGCAATGCGCTGTGTTTCAGGCTGGATGGGTAACAAGACACAACCATCAATCATTCAGTGTACAGACAGCTCTTGACTGGGCACAGTCCCAAGCTCTGAGAATCTGTTCCTTGTGAGTCCTCTCCTCACAACTCATCCATTCCGGTGAAGGCAGACACGACCAGAATCATGATGGGTGGACAATGGGGAGTTGAACCAGAGAGTGAGGCTTTGAGTGGGAGTAGGGCATTTATTTTAGGATGCAAAAGGCCAGCCTTGTGAAACATGTGGGGAAGACCAGTCCCAGAAGCGGGAACAGCATCATGAGTAAAGGCCATGGAGGAGCAGAGGGCCTGGCAAGTCTAAGGAACTGACGGACAGTGGAGTTGGAACCAAAGTGAACAGGGAGAGGCAGGCAGGACACACAGGCCAGGTGTGTAAAGGAAAGCCAACGAAGGTTTTGAAGCAGAGGGGTAGCGAGGTTTCACCTAAATTATACACATTGCTGACTCAGTACAAATATAATACCATATGGAATCGTAAATATCAGTCACACACGCACATTTACAGACAGTACTGGCTGCTGTGTGGGGCAAGGATTGGAGGATGAAGGGACCAGAGTAGGAACACAAAAGTAGAAGAAAGAGACATGCCAGCAGAGAAGGACAGAGTGCCCTTGGAAATCAGAGGGATGGACATGGAGAACCAGAGAAGGGGGCTCATGTGAGGTGACTGAAGAGGGCATTGCTTTGGGCATGCGGGGTGTCTGGGCACATGATGGTTTCATTAATTGCTATGTATCTTGCACAGAGGACATGTAAGTCTTACCTGGAGTGTCCCAAATTTAGTGTATGGATCTCTGAAATCTGTTTATAGAGTCATATGGGGAAAGAAAGGGGTGCTAAAGTGTCTCTTGTATCTGGAATTACCATGGGACAATCCTGTGGAGCCAAACTGCAAGGAAGTTCCTGAAACAACCACAACTTGATCTGCATCTAAGTACAACCCTTTGCTCTGGGTCACCTGGGCTTTTGAAGGCCAAGGAAATCTGTAGAGTTTAACTTCCATTTTCCACAGTCAACAAGGCAAAGTAGGACCCTCCCATGTACCCTAAAGGCTCACTCAACTGAATTGAAGCTGAGTAGATGAAGGCCGATGTCCAAAGGAAAATGACCAAGGAAGGATGTGAAACCTCACTGATCATGCTTAGACCTGTCCACCTATGGAGCTTGGTATTGTGACACCACTCCTTGGTTGGGTTTGCTCACATCATTGCTGTGCTTATATGATCTTTCTGCCTGGGTGGCCGGCCCCCTACTTCTCAATATTAACATCAGTGATGTCTGTTTTCTGCATTCTCTTTGGTTTAGAGGCTTGCAATTGTCAGACGAGTAAAATTTTAAATGACTGCCCAAAAGGTTCAACCTGTAGCAGCAAAAGAACATAAGAACTAACATGAGAGAAGCTAGGTTCAAGTCCTGGCTCTGCCATTTAGCCAGCTTTGTGACTTGTGGGGTGGGGGGATTCCTCATCCTTTGAATTTTAGTTTCCTCTTGGATAAAAGTTACCAACATTTATCTCAAAGGTTTGTCACCAGTATTAATTAAGATTCATGTCAAAGTGTCTTATCCAATTAATAAAATACAAATATGGCACCGTCATCATCATCATCTATAACATCAAATGTTTACACATTAAAAGTGTTTAAATATTGTTACTCGCTGTATTTAATTAGGCAATTAACTAATTAATGAGTTTCCTGTTAAGTTGGCTCCATGAGGAGCAAAAAACCTTGTCTGCTGGCTGCTCATCCTGAATCCTCGGCATCCGAAATGTACCGGTACCCAGTGGGAGCTCAATACCTGGGTATTGAATGACAGAACGAATGAATGAATGAAAAGCACACTGGGGAATGGATGGACACTGCTCCACAGAAGGCAGAGAATATGGCTCTCATTTCACAGGTATGAGTCTGAGCACCAGACATATTGAGTTGTACCCCAGAATGGAATTTCCCAGCAACGCTTGGGATACAACAGGACCCACTCCCAACTCTCTAGCCCCCTGGTTTATCTACCTTCAACCCTGCCCTCTCTTACATGGAATGCTTTTTTCAAATGGAATTAAAGCCTAACGCTTTCCTAATGCAATCTTTTAGCTCTCTTCCTTACGCCATCTGCTCTTTCATCTACCCAAACTTATTGATTTTATTTGAAAACTTTTAATTAGACGCTTCCAGGCAGTGGCTGAGTTAAGTTTAGAAGCCTCACGCTTGTCTCATACTCAGCAGCTGCAGTAAGGCAATAAGGCTTATGATATTTAAATTCATTATTATCTCCATGTTGATGTCATTTTCTTTTCCCTTGCCATTGCATTGTTCTAGGAAGTTACATAAGGCTTAAGAACCACCAGACTAATAATACTGCTTCTTAGAAATGACCTTTCAGGGAATTTGCCTTATGTGATCAGATGCTGGGAAAGCTATGATAATAAGTAATATACTTCCCCTCTACCTCACCTTTTATCTGAAGATTACTGAAAGCTTTACAAACATTAATTAAGCCACCCTCACAGCACTCAGGGAAAAAGGAATTATCCACTGCAGAAAACTAAAACTGAGTTTAAAGGCATATTACGGACATATTTAGAGTCAGCCAATCAGTGACAGAATTCTGATTGTTCTGTCCCTACCTACACCTCCACTGTCCCCGGGGGCCTGAGAAACTCTGACTTATCCTACAAGACCAGGCTCAGCATCACCAATAGGAAGCTCACCTTATCTCCACCTTCCAAGTGGAATGAAGTGCATCCCTTTCTTTTTCACTCTCAATACCCTCTGCCTGTATCTTCACGCGGCCCTTCTTAACATGGTCACAGCTTGTATTCTTGCTTATTTTCCTCCCTAGACTTTCATTCACTAAGGACATGCACTTGTTTTTCTCACTGAGGACATGCACAGATTAAATTATTTTAGTGTTTCCCAAATCTATCCCGTAGCCAGGCATGGAGGAGATGTTCAGTACATGCTTGCTTAACTGGACAGGATTCCTTTTCTGGTCATGAAAGCACACTTTCTAAAGTATGTCCAGGAATGCCTTCGCTCATAATTTAGTACCAAATTGATTTTTTGTAGAAAGATCACAAGGTGAGGTTTACTCAGTCCAATCTGCTCTAATTTCTCTGCAAAGCACACTGCAGAACTCATGGAGAACTCATGGTTAGTACTGGTCTGGATCACATTGATTAAAGCAGCTTCCACTGAGTTTGCCTTATGGGTGTTTCAGGACCTGCAAGATTTAACACATAATTCCTGGGACAGTGTCTTGTGCCCTATTCTTTATACTAACATACATTAATAAAGTGTCCACATCTAGATCCCCTGACTGGCAAACCCATTTCTGTCTGACTTTCCTTTCTCTTTCATTTGCAAGGGAGGGCATCAGAACAGAAATGACAGGAGGTGACATTGTCATAATTATTTCAAATCTACTTTAATTTATATAGAATAGAAAAATATTTGTCAACTCCAGTGCTTCAGCTGTTGTTAGTAGTTGATTACTGCGATGTCTTGCGGTTACTGTGATATACCAATAGTGTCTTCTGGTGCCATATTTGTGCCTTGTTGTCCTACAACACAACTCCAAAAACAGCGAGAATATCCAGCGTTCTTAAATTACTTTTAGGTAACAGGAAATGAATATATTTTTTTGAAGCTGAAAATGCCTTTTATACTATGGAAAAAGTAAGTAAGATAATTGCATACACAGCATTTAGCACAGCATATAACACACAGCAAACATCCAATAGGCTCAGCTCTTATGTAATAGTAACATCAATAATTACTATTGATTGAGTGCTGTGCTTCAGGAACTATGCCAAGTGCTTTATATGTACCCTCTAGTATTTCTGGCAACTCTATTAGGTATTGTTTTAATCTCTACTTTGCAGATGAAGGAACTGAAGTATATAAAATCTATGGAATTTTCACTGCACCACATAGCTAATAAGTGGAAAATTGAGTCTATCTGCCTCCAGAATTCAGTATATGATATTGCCTCCCTTAAAACAAGCAAGCAGTGTTCATTAAGCATCTATGTGTGTCCCACCATGTTCTAGGTGGTTGCTATATGGGATAAAAAACACACTCTGCTCTCCAGCAACTCACAGTCTAGCTGAAAAAGACAGGCAGGATACCCAAGTGGAAGACAAGAGGTGATAAGACAGGGAAGGGGATGCGGGGACACGAAATCACCTATCAGGTACAAAGTGCACAGGTGGGGGTGCTGGGTACACTTAAAGCCCAGACTTCTTCACTGCTATACAATGCAACTATGTAACTAAAACCTTTTTGTGTCCTCTAAAACTATTGAAATAAAAAGACAGTACCTGATGAATTGTCAACTAAACAATTGAAACCAGTGTGCTCTGGGTTTAGAGGATGAAGAGACTGAAGGGCTGGAATAATCAGATGAAATCTCAGAACTTCAGCGGCACCTGCACTTATTTGTGCTGGCTGCATACTCTGCGTGTTTTGTGAAGGGTATTGAAAATGCTTGGGGAGGGAAAGGCTTTCTCAGACATCCTTCCACCCCAACACACATGGCTGGAGAATTACTGTTGAAGTCTGCCATGGGTGTTGATGAAATATTTAGAGGGTAGTAACTGTGAATATGGATTGTGCAGTCAGATTGCCTGGGTTCTGATTTTGACCATGTATCTTTGAACCTCAGTTTTCCCATCCATAAAATGGAAAATAATGACAGTAATGAGAAAACGTTAGCACTGTGCCTGGTGTGTAATGAATAGTCACTGCATGACAGTTAATGTCAGCAGTGTTTCCCTGGCTTGATGAAGGAGAAAAAAGATGGGGAATCAGTCATCCAAGATGTACGGCAGACAGCAAACTGCACTGAGCTCTCTGCAGAGTTTGAGCTGGAATGGTGGTGGGGAATGGATGGAGGAAGAGCTGACAAGCACTGCATTTCCAAGGCATCTTGGGACCTAAACTTTCCAGCCTAAAGACATCTGAGCAGCTCAGTCTGATGGTATTTCTTAAACAGCTCCGATTCCAAATGGCCACTTAAGCATAATGGAATATGACTTCATATGGCATGCTCTTGGAACTGGTAGTGTTCCTTGAATGGACAAAATATTAAAGAAAAAAGTTAGCAATGTTGCTAAAACACAAGAAACAGTTGACTGCAGGACACAGAATAATCTTTCACATAAGAGATTTTAAGAAGAGACAATAAGCAATGATCAACAAGGCGGGCTCAATGGTAAGCCTATTCCTCAATCCACTCAGTCAAACATTCCCTGGAGGCCTCAGTCTCCCCCTGCATTCAATGGGGGCTAAAAATAGTACTGAAAGCTCCCCACATGCAGTTGTGAGGATTAAATGAGATACCGAATTTAAAGCATTTATCACAGTGCCAGTAATATACTTAGCACTCAGTTAGTTAATGCTCATTGCTCACATCATTCCAGGTTCTGTGCTAGGATCCTGGGTTACAGAGTGAATAAAATACAAATGTACTCTCATAAATTTTAGCAGTTGTTTCTTACATGTCTGTACACTCTTTCGGGACAGAGTTCTGGCGCAATTAATTGTTTTCATCTCCATGTCAAGAGTCAGGCACAGAACTTGAAGCACAGCATGTACTTAATAATTGTGACCTGAATGAATCAGTCAATGCATGAAATCCAATCCCCACGTTAAAGAAACTCATAGAAGGAAAGAGAGATACATAGACATGAAGCTATAACACCGTGTCATTGTTGCGGCCAAAAGCCCTGAGTTCATGAGCACCATCGTCCTGGTAGCAAACCAGAACATGTCCAAGTCTACTCTGCTTCAGGCTGGTAGGTAACAAGTAACACATGTGGAATATCACCAACAACTGATGACAGTCACTTAGAGTTCTCCACTTGAGCCCTCTGTCATTTGGCTAATGTGCCCCACACATCAGTAGAGTGACCTGTGACCTGCCTGGCTCCAAGAGCTGCTCCATGCACCTGTTTTGTTAGATTTCTGCCTGGAGCACTGGCCGTAACAACGTGGCGGGGAGGAAATCAATCCAACCTGAATTGAACACACACTTAAGCCATCAACCTGAGACTCCAGAATCGCACCCTGTCACTGACATCCAGAGTGCTTTTGCTCCATGACCTGCTCGGGCTCTAGTAAGCGCAAAGGAGGAAATAAAAATGGCTCGAGGGCATAGGCAGGGATTTATGCTATGTGACACGTGGGAACACACACCAGACAGCTTCCCATGTGGAAGGAGCGCAAGAACACAGCTTGTGCAATCACCCGCTGGGCATCCTGGAGTCTGTTTCTCAACCTCGAGCCTCAGGATTCTCATTTGGAAAGACAACAACAACAGTAAGCTCACCCAAGAGTGGTGTGACTGTTTTGGCAATGCAGTGGGCACTGATGCATGCAGCACCCTCGCGCACATACTGACTCTTGGCCAGTGCAACACAATCTGCAGTGTATCAGGCTTCCATGGCTCATAAGAAGGCCCACAAGACTAAGTGCAGTGCAAGTCATTTGTGAGCCACACAAATAAAAGTCCAGCAATCCAGGTTCCCCCACTTCTGTTCAAAGAATGCTTACCAAACACCTGTCGCGTGCTATCTGGTGGGGATTCAAAAATTAGTGGGCACCACAAAGACCCTTCTGCTCAAGAGCAAAAGCAATCTTAATGTAATTCTTACAAGAGGTTTCATAAAAGAGAAGAATGTACAAGGTGGCACCAGTTCACCACAGAGAGGGACCCATAGCTTGCCACAGAGAAGATGAAAACTGCTTTGACTTTGGAGGCTAAGGACAGAATCAACCTTATGAAGGAAGGCGGGAAGGACACTCCAGAAATAGGCTACAGGGACCTGGGGCTGGGGGTGGGTAGGTGGGCGGGTGCCAGGCAACCAAAGCCTTGGGGCCCACATTCGTAGGAATTGACCTATGTGCATGTGGATATATCCCTTTGACTTTAAGGCGGAATGGAAAGGGTTATTACTCCATAAGTGTATTTAGGGTGCTATTTCTTCCTTTCTTTCCAACCCAAGCAAGGATACAAGTCTACTGCCTCTTCTGGGTGGCCCAAGTCAGCAACTATACAGTCAAGTGTGACTTCTGGATGCGGAATCATTCCCTAATGGGCAAACTGTGTCAAGTGGGAATCTCTCAGCTCTCATGCTTCCTGTTTTTATTCCTTGGTCACATACTTTTCCACTTCTGGCATGCCTGCAAGAGTGACTTCATTACTTTCCACTACATAGCTACACTCCTTCATAAGTGACCTCAATGGGAATGACATAGGTTTCAGCCCCTGTGGTGTCTGCTGCAGTTAAGATATCTTAAGTCTTTCTAATCCCAATATGTCATCAATCATGTCAACCAAAAGACATCTGTCTCGAGGGGTCATCTCTATTCCACTCATAAAAAGAGGGAAAAAATGTGTATACATTGTATAAAAAAGAGAAAAATATGTGTTTGTGTATAGTAATTTATACTTTAGTAATAACTAGGAAAATCTACCAGGATACTAGATCTTCCTAGTTATTACTAAAGTATTAAGTTACTCTAATCACATATTTTATTGCTGGACAATTAAAAATGTAATTCTTCTCAGGTATAAGAAGAGTTAATGAGGCCAGTGACTAAACTTTTGGTGTAAAATGCATAGTTGTAGATAGAGATTTCAAAGGAATAAATAGATTTTGTCAGAAGTATGTCATACAAACTATTTATAACAAATGTATCTCCTTCATTAAATTACAAATTGACGAAGAGAATTTTTTAAGCTGTAGAAAATTTAGTATCTATTTTTAAAAGGTCACTCAGAAATACAGTTGGAAATAACTATATTTCACATTTATGAATTAAAATACATACTTTTCATGTGACAGCTTGAACTGAGCACAGTAATCCATGTTGAGGTGTTATGAGTGTTCATACACTATGCCAGAATGATTTTCAGAGTTGCTACCATAAGAAAGCTTCATAGGAGGTTAACGGCATATGAGAAATAAGGAGAACTATTCTTTTTTCCTGATTTCTTTGACCCTTGAGGCCAAGCCTGAAACTGAAGAACAGTACCCAGACTATGGAGGGAACAACATAGACTACACTATAAGAGGTGACCAAACCCTTTTCGTTGGGATATAACTTATCACTGATATCTAAATCGATTTTCTAAGTTATAACAAGTAGTTAAATTGTGCCCAATCTAAGAATGTCAAAAACATGCATTCTTTCTTTGCATCCACTATGCTGGCTCAAACACTTTTATACAGATTCTTTAAGCACTGCATATGTTATTTTGGGAACTTGGTTTCCTCATCAGATTTATAGAGAAGATAGTTAATTCATATTTTGCACCACAGGAAGTGACTGGAATAAACTTGATATCACAGAAGATTTTGAATTTAGAAAAAAAAAAACCCATTAGTTCTCCCAAACAGTCATCAGAGAGACTTTAGTTGAGTCACCCTGACACACAGAATGGCTTGCTTCAACGGGATCACAGTTTCTCATGCTGGTGACTTTTGAGTCCAGCAGAGTCACTTCGGGAAATGTTTAGACCAGCTGTTTTGGAAAGATCTTTTTAGACTCTCCATTTGTCATAATCTGGCAATGAAAGAATCACATTAAGATGGTGATCCCTACGGATGTTCTTTTAAAGGAAAGTAAATATTATCAAGTCATTAATAATTAGTTGGGGTCAAAAGAGCCAATGGCATCTCCTGAAAAGTCCTTGTGACACTTTCTGTAATGTGTTCCTAGCTTAAATGTATAAGGATGTACTATATACTTAGTTGTCTTTGATGAATTTTGCTGATGATAAAGAATCAAACTCCATTCTGCCCACAAAAAATCATTCCAGTATTTTTCGACTTGAACAAGATGTCTGGAAAAAAAGGTAAACTAAGTTTCTTTTTACCATTTCTTTCAACAGTCAAGAGGAATGACCATTTTCCAGAGATATAACTCCCTACAATATTCCACCCTAAATTAACAGTAGGAAGAACCATTACTAAATCCCTAAACAAGGAGCAAGTTGGGGGAAGAAGGCTCAGGCACCTGAAAAGAACCTCCAACCAAGGTTGAGGTAGAAAACACGTAATGCTTTCTAATAACATGGCAGCTATTATTATAGCTAATGTTGTGCTAAGTACTTTCCCTGAATTTTTTCATTAATTCTCATAAGCGCTGCATGAGGTGAGTTCTAATATTTCCATTTACAAATGAGAAAACAGGCTCAGAGAAGTCCTGAAAGTCACACAGACAGTAAGTTCCAGTCTTCACTTCTGTAACAGTGAACACTACTGCACCCTCCCCTATCCTAAAGCTCTACGAGAAAGCTCATACGAGACTGTAACAGTAGAATGTCTTAGTCACATGCTTGAGTTTCTTCTCCTTACATATGTCTAGACTTCACTAAATGTTTAGGTCAAGAAGGAAACCACAAAACAGAAATATCTGAGAGTGTGTGGAAGGGTCCTTCAAAATTTGAGCCCCGATGCCCTTTTCTTACCTGGTCAAGGAATCCAAAAAATTTACAGTCACAACAGTCATCTAGTCTACAAGCACATTTCATTTAACTCATACTTTGCCTGGGTTAGTGGCCTGTGGTCAGAAATGCTCCCGGCATCATGCTCCTAAGACAGTCACCGACTTCAGCTTGACAAGTGACAGCTGCTCTGCAGCTGGCTCCTACTTGGTACAGAGTGAATCCTTCAGTAGGAAGTATTCCTAACAAGTTACCCTGCTGCTTAGGCCAATAGAAGACTAGAGGCCCTTTGAAATAGCGAATGCTTAAACTATTACCCAGTACATGCATACAAATATTTGTAGACTTTATTTTTTGAAGCAGTTTTAAGTTCAGAGCAAAATTGAGCAAAAGCTCCAGAGGTTTCCCATATACCCCAGCTCCTCCCAACCCCCACAGCCCCCCGTTATCAACATCCCCCACCAAAGTGTCATATTTGTGACAACTGATGAACCTAAATTGACACATCGTAAGCACTTAAAGTCCACATTTGACATTCGAGTTAATATGCTGCACATTCTATGGGTCAGGACAGGTATATGTAGTGTCATGCAGAGTAGTTCCATGGACCTAAAATCATCTGTGCTTCCCTACTCACCCTTCCCTCCCACTAACCTCTGACAATCACTGATCTTTGCACTATTTCTATAGTTTTGCCTTTTTCAGAGATACAATTCTTAAAACATTAATTACCTGATGTACTCTGGGGAAAAAATATTAGAGATTCGCAACGAACACTGTCATTTTAAAGGCTCTGAAAACTCCAGCAGTTGACAACTCGTTCTCATTTTGTTGTAGCCAATGCTTCCCAAGCACTTTTGGGGGTAAAACAATTATAGCTTCGTGCTTTCCCCTTCTCATCATCTCCACCGTCACTCCCTAGCTCACGCCAACCTCATCTCTCACCCAAGTCCACTGTCATGTCCTCCAAGTCTGGTCTCTCTGTACAACTCTTACTTATTTTTGATTCTGTATCTTCTTAACACACAGAGTGATCTCTTTAACACATAAACTGGCTTTCCACCACATCACGGTGCAATCCAAGCTCCTTCCTGGTCTATGAAGTCTTATACTGTCTGATGTTGGGCCTACCTCTCCAACTTGGTCTTCTCTCATTTTCTTCCTCATTATCTGCAAGTCTCACTGGCATCCTCCCAGCTCCTACACAAGGCACGTCTTTCATGTTTCTGGAGATGTGCTGTTGCCTCTGCCTAGGAACTTTTTGTGACCCCTCATCCTTCAGGTGTTGGTTTAGCTACTCCTTCAGGCAAAGCCTTTGTAGACACCTAAAGCAGCAACCTACTCCCTTGCCCTTCTCAGTTGACTCCCCAGCACGGTGGTTTGCACCGTGTGGTCCCTACACCAACAGCATCAGAAAACTCTGGGAGCTTGTTAGAAGTGCAGGCTCTCAGGCCCCATCCCAGACCTGCTGGGTCAGAAACTTCAGGAATGGGCCCAAGCACTCTGACTATTCACGAGCCCTCCAGGTGATTCTAATACCTGCTGAAGTTTGCACTGTTCTGTGGCAGTGTTCTGTTTATTTCCCACATGTTTGTCATAAACCGAAATTACTTCTTCTTTGTTTATTCCACCTGCTTTGTCTGACTTCCTCACTAGGCTTATAAGCACTATAAAGACTGGACCCTATGTCAGCCATCATTGTGGCAGTCCAAGACCATAGCTGAGGTGAATTCATGTTTGCTGAATGAATGAATGACATGGACCTTAGAAAATACTGCTTTAAACAGGACCTATATTAGCTTTTGGACAAACTTCAAGTGTCATAAATCACATTAATGATACTTCTTTCCATTCATTTATTCAGTATTTATTGATGATTGTGATATACTAGGCACTATTCTAGACACTATAAATATAAACACAAACAAGTCTGAGTTCTGAAAGAATTCACAGACAAGTGCGCTATATACAGGTAAATACACAATTATTTTATTCTGATAAGTATTATTATAAAGACTAGCAAAACCTATCAAAAGCAGTAAAAATATACACGCACTTGTCTTTGACCTAGTTCTAGTTCTAAAAATTAATTCTAAGAAAATAACCAGGGATGTGCACATGAATTTAACAAAAGGATGTTTGTCAGCATTATTCATAATAGCAGAAAAGAAACAGAAACAACCTAGATATAAAAGAATGGAGAATTTAAAAATTATCCTAGACATAGGATGGTACACTAAAAAGCTTACCATAATTAGAAATAATGCTTACTGGCATGTGAAATTGTTTACAATGTGCTAAGTAAAAAACTATATAAACACAGCTTTTAATGCTGTATACAAATAGGAACATACTTGAACATATTGGAGAAGTATTTACCAAAACGTCAATAGAAGTTACTAGGTGGTGTGATAACACAATTTTTTTCCTTTTGTGCATTTTCTTCCTTCTAAATTTTTTATAAGTACTATGATAGAGTAAAATGTTAAGGGCAACAGGTCCAAGTTGAAGGAGCAAGTCAATTTGCTACATTGGGAGATATCACCACAGAGGAGGAGTCCTTTGAGTCCTTTGAGCTGGGACTTGAAGACACACAGGAGCTGCTGTCAGGAGGGATGGCAGCAAAAGCAGGAGTCAGGAAAGTGCCAAGTGTGTTTGGGGGAAGACAAAAGCAATTGAGAGGGATATGTAGCCCTCCCCCAAATTTAGGCTACAGAGGGCAATCTGTGTTTACCTTCTCAAAAGAAAACCAAGGTCCATATGGATGGTGGCATTCTTTATTAATCAAAATCAGAATGTACTTATGCGTGATGGGCCCGCCATGCTCCTCCGGGCTCTTTCCTCAGCATTTTGAAAAGCTACAGACAGCTTTCCTGTTGCGTAAAGAATAATACAAATAAATAGAAACCATAATGAGGTTTCATTCCGGGTGGATTATTAGGAGATAACATCCGATGAAAGAGGAAGAAGGGGGATATTCAAAGATATCTTTATATCTTAGAGCAAAAGCTTCCAGTGCCAGGATTCTAGAAGCAGGCCTAATCCCATGGTCTGGCTCTTGTTAACGGTCAAGGACATTGAAAGAGCAGTAAAATATCTCTTTGATGCTTGTTCATCACTCAGCACCAGTATAGAAATTTCAAAGGCCATGATAAGTGACTTGACAACCTGGAGACAGAAGATAAGGTCTCAGCTTCTGATCACTAAACACAATAAATCCTTTGTGAACAGGTGCTACTAATTGTTTTTGAAGACCCATCTTGTGCTGTCAATCACTTTCAGGTCAACTATAAGTGATCCTGTTGGCCCGAGGCAAACTCATATTTAGCTAAAATTCAACTAAATATAAATTTTGGGAAGGTTGCTTGTGGTACCCTTCTATGTTTCCATGCTTTTCTTCCACTTTGCAGTTACAAGAGGCCATGTGACTGAGTTCTACCCAATGAAATGTGGGTGGAGATAATATACACCATATCCTGGCTCATAAAAACATCTTTCAAACCTAAATCTCTCTCTATTCCCACTTTCCAGGAGAAGAGAAAGGAATCCAAGGACCTACCAAAGGTCAGAATGTATGTAACCCTGGAGCTTCAAGTTCTACTTCAAGGAAACTGTTGTATGGAAGCATTTTCACATGTACACCAAGAGTCAGTTACATGGGTGTTCATCGCAGCATTCTTTATCAAAGAAATTGGAAACAACATGAATTACATCCATAGGAAACATATTGGTTAAATAAGTTCTGGATCATCTATACTATAAAATACAGTGCAACCTTTGAAAAGTTTTTTTATGTCTGTCATGGAAAGACCTCCAAGACCTATTGCTGGACCCGAAGCAAGTTGCAGGATAATTAATTCCCTAATACAGTACATATTTATTGACGGTTTGTATGTCAGGTATGGTTCTAGTCACAGGGGATCAAGTAGTGAACAAAACAGACAAAAACCCTTGCCTATACAAAACTTACACGGACTCAGAATGTATATGTAAGAATCTTAAGACTATATGTTAATTAACAATATTCATATGTTTATTTCTAAATACAGAGAGAGGATCCAGAATGACACCCACCAAATTATTCCTGGTGGTGATCTCTAGAGAGGGGATGATAACTTTTTAGTCTACATTCTGTGTTGTTTGAATCCTTATGGAAATGCCCTTGTGTATTTGAATTCTTTTTGTTGGAATGCATACCAATAATGGAACCAAAAACCTGTTCTTCAGAGGCTCAACCATGAAACCCCTCCAGGGCCGCTAGCCCAGAAGAAGGGCAAGGTATTATTCCTCTTCTCTCAGTTCTGCATTTATCTGTTTTATTTACTTATGCCTATAAGTAAGATTTTTTTGATCAAAGGTTTCTGTGGCAACAAAAGTTTAAAAACAATCAAACTTCCTCACAATCAGAAAATTAAAATACACAAAGGAATAAGGATAAAACTCTAACTTGGGCACAACACTAGACTAATCCCAGATCATTAAAAGGTTTGAAAGTCCAACCCTTTGTCAGTAAGGCTTCTCTGCCTTAAAGGACAGACCTCAGCTTTTTAGATGTCAAACAGCACTCAATAAACATCACAAATGAGTTCCAATGCAGAAAATGCATTTTCAAATAGAAGAGTTTTTGTTTTATTTTATTTAAAAATTGTGTTAGCACCTAAAAGACCCCTGTAATAGTGAAGATAAAGTTAATCCAGTAATGCATTTACCATAGTAAACCTCCAGAACAGAAACACATTACTTCCCTCTGATGGAATTTTAAATCAGCATAAGAGATTAAACAGTATTATCCAGCTGATGGAGAGCGACATGGAAAGGATGGGAAATGGCCGTCACGTGCTAAACCGTTTGTGTTCCAGGAACTCTGCGTGGACTTTCCATGATTAATATGTCTGATATAATTCTGGGGAGCTGGTGTCTTTTCTCCCTTAACTTTTCATTTCATCTTCTCAAAAGGCTTGCACAAAGCAGAGCCAGGCTTCATGCTCTTCTTTCAACTGTGGTTTATTATGATCTGGATTTGAATGAAAGCAGTGAAAATGGCCTCACACTTCCACAACTCCTCTCTTGGTGTTTGGTTGATGAGGGGAAACAGCACATTCTCCATTGTATTTGCACATCCACCAAAATAATGAATGAGAAGTAATTGAACTACAAACATCAGCCTTGTCTGACAGAACACACAGTGAGTAGACTGAATGACACACAGAGCAAAAAGGTAACCAAAGTTTACTGCTCCCTCATTTTTGTCCCTTTTAGCTTGCTTCCACGGTCTCCAGGGTTTGTGTGATCTGTTTTATTCCATACATTTAAAATCAAGCAACTAAACAACTACATCAAATTGTCTCCCCTTTATAGAACTTTTCCTGAAATATTTTAACCAGTTTTCACAGCCAATTTTAATTGCTGTGAGTTTTCTGCTTAGCATGATTTAACCACATAATCCATTTTTATCTTTAGTGACAACCCACCTTCACAGATCATCTCTTCTCCCCAACACCCTATCCTTCCATATTCCCCCTTCTTCCATCCCTAAACACCCCTAAACATTCCTGTGGTGACCTGTGTAATGTCAGCCACAGAAGGAAGTACAATATCTTAGCATTTATAGAGAAAACAAGAGAGAAAACTACACACTTTGTAGGGTTGGTGAATTCTGTAGACTTATAAGCATTAGATCAACCCTAAGCAAAGATGAATTCTTTCTTTGATTCTCTGGGTACTCTGCTTGATGGGTAAATTAACATCTAAGTATTTCAATTTTCTGAAAACTGACATGATAAGATGGTAATACCTATCTCATGGAGTTGTTATAAGAGTTAAGTGTGATATTATATGTAAGCAATTTCACACACAATACCTGACATATGGAAAGCATTTACTAAATGAGAGTTATTATTGTTGTTATTATTATCAATACTGGCAATATGTTTTTATCTTAAACTGAAAAATACAATAATAATAACGGTTCTTGGATCTAGATTTTAAAAATCAAGGAAAAACTCCCTAATAAGGACCAATATAAGTGAATGAATGCACTAACACTACTACTGTCTTTATAGAAATAAAAAGGATATAAGAGAATACTATGGACAATTGTATGCCAACAAAGTGGACAACCTAGATGAACTGAACAATTTCCTAGAAACACAGAAATTACTAAAACTGGCTTAAGAAGAAACAGAATATCTGAATAGAACTATAACAAGTAAGAAAATTAAATCACTAATCCAGATGTCTTCACTGGTGAATTTTACTAAACATTTAAAAAATAATTAATACAAATATTTTCCAAACTTGTCCAAGAAAACTGAAGAGGAGGGGATACTGCCTTACTCACTCTATGAGGCCAACATTACTCTGATACTAAAGCCAGGTGGAGAAACACAAGAAAATCACAGACCAATATCTTTTATAAATATTGATGCAAAAATCTTCAACAAAATACTAGGAATCCAAATTCAGCAGCATATTGAAAGGATTATCCACTCTGACCAAGTGAGATTTATTCCAGGATTGCAAGGGTGGTTCAGTAAATGAAAGTCAATCAGTGCAATACGTCACATTGAAAGAATAAAAGAAAAAAAAATCACACGATCATTTCAGTTGATAAAGAAAAAGCATTTGACAAATTCTAACATTCTTTCATGATAAAACAAGTCAATAGAGTAGAACTAAAAGGCAATTTCCTCAACATGATAAAATCCATATGGGAAAAACATGCCATCAGCATCATATTAAATGGTGAAAGTCAGAAAACCTTTCTACTTGATCAGGAACAAAACAAAGGTGTCTGCTTTCATCATTTATATTCAACATAATATTGGAAGTTCAAGCCAGAGCAATTGCACAAGAAAAAGAAATAAAAGGCATCCAAATTAGAAATGAAGAAGTAAGACTATCTCCATCTGCAGATGAAATAATCTTATATCTAAAAACCCTACAGACTCTACACACACACACACACACACACACACACACACACACACACACAACTATTACAGCTCATAAAATGAATTCAAAAAAGTTGCAGAAAACAAATCAACACCCAAAAAATCAGTTGTATTTCTATACACTAAGCAATGAGTATTCTGAAAAGGAAATAAAAAACAATTTCATTTAAAATAGTATAAAAAGACTAAAATACTTAGGCATAAATTTAACTAAGGAGATATAAGACTTGCACACTAAAAACTGCAAAACATTGCTTAAATAAATTGAAGACTAAAGTAAACAAAAAGATCCCAATAAAAAAAAAGTCCCGGATGAACACATAGTCGAATTTTACCAGAACTTCAAAGAAGAATTGATACCAATTTTACTGAAGCTATCTCACAAGATTAAAGAGGAAGAGCCGGGCTCGGTGGCTCAGTCTGTAATCACGCGCCTTGGGAGGCTGAGGTGAGTGGATTGCCTGAGTCCGCGGGTTCGAGACCCGCCTGGGCAGGCAAAACCTCATCTCTACAATAAATCAAAAAAATTAGCCAGGCGTGGTAGCACGCACCCGTAATTCCGGCTATTCGGAAGGCTGAGGCGGAAGGATCGCCGGAGCCCAGCAGGTCGAGGCTGCGGTGGCCGGGAGCAGCCACTGCACTCCAATCTGGGCGATTGAGTGGGACTCCAACTCAAAAATAAATAAATAAATAAATAAAGAGGAAGAAATTCTCCCTAACTCTTTCTACAGGGTCAGTATTACTCTGATACCAAAACCAGGAAAAGACAAAAAAAAAAAAAGGAAGAAAGAAAACTACCAGATCTAGATTTTAGTAAAGTTAAAAAATCCGCGACAATATATTGGCAAACTGAATTCAACAGCACATAAAAAAATAATGCACCACTACCAAATGGGTTTTATCCCAGGGATGCAAGAGTGGTCCAACATTTGCAAGTCAATAAATGAGATCTATTACATAAACAGAATTAAAAACAAAAATCATGTGATCATTTCAATAGACATAGAAAAAGCATTTGATACAATCCTTCATGATTTAAAAACCTTCAGCAAAATAGGCATAGAGGGAATATTCTTCAAAATAATAAAAGCCATATTTGACAAACCCACAGCCAATGTCATCCTGAAAAAAGAAATTAGAACGCATTTCCCTCTCAGAACTGGAAGAAGACAAGGAAATTCACTTTCACCACTCCCATTCAACATAGCACTGGAAGTCCTAGGCAGAACAATCAGGCAAGAAAAATAAACAAAGGATATCCAAATTGGAAAAGACAAAATCAAAGTATTTCTGTATGCTGATGATATGATCTTATACCTAGAAAAGCCTAAAGATTCCTATAAAAGACTCCTGGACTTGATAAACGAATTAAGTGAAGTTTCAGGATGCAAAATCAACACACACAAATCAGTAGCACTGTTATACACCAATGGCGACCAAGCTGAGAATCAAACAAGAACTCAATTCCATTTACAATAGCAGCCATAAAGCTAAATACCTAGGAATATATTTGACCAAGGAAAACTACAAGGAGAACTACAAAACTTACTAAAGAAAGAAATTTTAGAGGGCACAAACAAATGGAGAAACATCCCATGCTCATGAATTGGAAAAATCAACATTGCTAAAATGACCATATTACCCAAAGTAATCTACAGATTCAATGCAATTCCTATCAAACTGCCAACCTCATTTTTCACAGAATTAGAAAAAAACAATCCTAAAATTCATATGGAACCCAAAAAGAGCAGAATAGCCAAAACAATCCTAACCCCCCCCAAAAAAAAGTAAAGAAAAGAAATGAAAAAGCTGGAGGCATTACATTACCTGACTTCAAATTATACTACAAGCCTGTAGTAACCAAAACAGCATGATACTAGTACAAGAGCAGACATATGGACCAAGGGAACAGGATAGAGAATCCAGAAATCAACCTAAATACCTACAACCAACTGATCTTTGACAAAGGTGACAGAAACATACAATGCAGAAAGGGCGCCCTATTCAACAAATGGTGCTGGGAAATTGGATAGCTACATGCAGAAAAATGAAAACTTGATCCCTATCTCTCCCCATGTACAAAAATTAACTCAAGATGGATTAAAGACTTAAATCTCAGACCTGAAACCATAAAAATCCTAGAAAACCTAGGAAAAACTCTTCTGAACATCAGCCTAGGCAAATAATTTATGGCTAAATGCAACAAAAAACAAAAATAAACAAACGAGACTTAATTAAACTAAAAAGCTTCTGCACAGAAAAATAAATAATTGTCAACAGAGCAAATAGGCAAACTACTGAATGAGGGAAGAAATTTTCAAACTGTACACCTGATAAAGGACTGATATCCAGAATCTACAAATAACTCAAACAAATCAGCAAGAAAAAAGCAAGTAAGTCCATTAAAAAGTGGACAAACGACATGAACAGACATCTCTCCAAAGAAGATATACAAATAGCTAAAAAAAATCTGAAAAAATGTTCAACATCACTCATCATTAGGGAAATGCAAATTAAAACCACAATGAGATACCACCTTACATCATTCAGGATGGTGATTATTATAAAATAAAAAAACAATAGATGCTAACACGAATGCAGAGAAAAAGGAACGCTTATACATTGTTAGTGGGAGTGTAAATTAGTACAACCTTTATGGAAAGCAGTATGGAGATTTCTCAAAGAATTGAAAATAGATCTACCATTTGATCCAGCAATCCCACTACTAGGTATCTATTCAAAGGAACAGCGGTCATTATATAAAAAAGACACCTGTACCCGCATGTTCGTTGCAGCACAACTCACAATTGCAAAGGTGTGGAATCAATCCAAATCAGCCAATCAGTGGATAATGAAAATGTGGTATATACATACTACTTTAAGAAAGGGATTGGCAGTAGCAGGATACTACCGGGGTGGGGGTGGGGGTGGGGTGGGGGAGAGGGGAACACAACATCAATAAGGGTACCTGATCTCAAAGCAGGCAAAGTGGGGACCAGAGGGAGGCCCAAACTTTACCTGTATGATGTCCACTTGCACATCTAATCCTGAATTGTACCCCACATCTTTAAAATAAATAAAAAATTAAAAATCAAAGAAAATGTGGAATACTATAATATTACTCAATTATCAAAAAGAATGAAACAATGTTTTTTGCAGTAACTTGGATACAATTGGAGAACATCATCCTAAGCGAACTAACTTAGTAAAAGAAAACCAAACCACATGTTCTCACTTATAAGTGGGAGCTAAACTAGGGATCTGCAAAGACACACAAAATGGTATAATGGACACCAGAGAATCTGAAGGGAGGGGAAGGGGTGGAGAGACAAAAAAAAAAAAAAATCATATATCGGGTGCAATGTGCACAGATAGGGGTGTGGGTACACTTAGAGCCCAGAACAAAACTATTTGTGTCCCCAAAGTTATTGAAATTTAAAAAATTAAAACAACAACAACAAAACAAAACAAAAATCATCCAGTTTTCATGGATAGAAAGATGTAATGTTATTATAAGGGGATAATACTGCCTTAATGTTTTATATCTATTCAGACATATAGATTCAATGCAATCCCTATAAACACCCAATGGCATTTTTTGTAGATATATAAAAACTAATCCTAAAATTCATATGGAATTTCAAGAGAAGGAGAATAGCCAAAACAATCTTGAAAAAGAGCGAAGTTGGAGAACTCACATTTCCCGATTTTAAAACTTACATTAAGGCTATTTTAATCAAAATGCTGTGGCACTGGCATAAAAATTGTTATTTAGACCAATAGATAGAATTAAAAGCCCAGAAATATACTTTCACTATAGGGTCAACTCATTTTTTACAAAGGAATCAAGACAATTCAATAAGAAAAGAATAGTCATTTCAACAATTAGTGCAGGAAAATCGGGTATCCACATTTAAAAGAATGAAGTTGGACTCTTATGCAAACGTTTACAACAAATTAATTCAAAATGAATTAAAGACTTCCATTTAAGAGTGAAAGATCTATAACAAGAAAACACAAATGTGTATGACCTTGGATTGTGCAATGATTTAAATATGACCCCAAAAGCACAGGTAACAAAAAAATAGATAAAATTGGACTTCACCAAAATTAAAATCTTTGTACCTCAAAAGGCACTGTGAAGAGACTGAAAACACAACCCACAGAACGGGAGAAAATATTTGCAAATCATAAATTTGGTAAGGGTTTAGTATCCAGAATATTAAAAAAAAACTCTTACAACTCAACATCAAACTATCAAATAATCCAAAGAAAAAAATGGGCACAGGACTTGAAAACACATTTCTCCAAAAAAGATCTAGAATTGGCCAATACACATATGAAAAGCTGCTCAACGTCATTAATCATTAGGAAAATGCAAATAAAAACCACAATGAAATACTACTTCACACCTACAAGGATGGCTATAATTTAAAAAAAAAAGGAAAATAAGTATTGGCAAGGATGTGGAGAAACTGGAATCCCTATACATTGCCAGTGGAAACATAAAATGGCACAGTCTCTGTCCTCATAAAGTTAAACACAGAACTAGCATATAGCCCAGCAATTTCACTAGTAGACCTATCTATACTCCAAAGACTTAACAACAGTTTCGAAGAGATACGTGTAACCCAATGTTCATGCAGCATTATTCATAATAATCAGAAGGTAGAAACAACACAAGCATCCAGCAACAGATGAATGGATACTTAAAATGTGGTACATACATACAATAAATATTATTCAGCCATAAAAAGGAATGAAGTTCTGATATATGCTACATCATGAATGACCCTCAAAATATTATTCTAAGTGAATGAGTTACACACAAGAGGGCAATTTCTGTATGATTCCATTTATATGAAATATCTAGAATAGGTAAATTCATAGAGGTAGGAAATATATAATGGGTTACCAGAAACAAGGGAAAGGGTGAAATGGGGAGTTATTGCTTAATGTATACAGAGTTTCTGTTTTGGGTAATAAAAAGTTTTGGAAATAGTGATGATACTGCACAATACTGTGAATGTAATTAATGTCACTGAATTATACACTTAAAGGTTAGGTTAAAATGGCAAATTTTATGTTATACATATTTTACCACAATAAAAAGGTAAATTAAAAAGTCTCTAGGTATCATTGTTGACATCTGTGATAGCACCATGCTATTAAATATGCAAAACCATTCAGCTTTTCTATGTACAATAAAAAAAATGGCCTTTATAAACTGGAACTAAATATACTTTTGGTAAACATAGTTAGGACAGGTAAAATTTAATTGGTTAAACTGTCTGTGTTAGTTCTGTCTAAGTATATCAATACATGTATATAAATGTTTAAATTAAAATGACTACACTGCTGGAGTAAACTTCCCAGCACTGAAGATATGAATGAAAATTTTTATGGTCTCCCAGCAGGGAGCTCCTAGAAGAAATTTACACAACTGGCAGGATGCTGGACAAGATGAGGGTTTCATGGGCCTTCCACTTGTGAAGAGACTCGGTTTCTATGAGAATTGTGTACATCCTGAAATGTTCCCGAGGTTAAACAATTTCCCTTTTTCTGCAGACAATGGCAATTTGGGTTCCAGCATTCCTGATAACAATTTACTCTCCTGGTCTGGTGATGTCTTTACTGAAAATACTCTTTGCTATAAATCTCCTGCCTAAAATTTTTGTAGATTTTATCAGCTTTCATAAAACAGATCATCTTAAACTGACTTTTAAAAATCCAGAGTGGAACAGATTCCTCTATGAAATTGTGTATGGAAAATAAAGTTCTCTTAGCTCTGTTTCCACAAGAGTGTTTCCAAGGGGAACATTCAGGGATATGACATGATTAGGAGGCCATAATAAAGATGTGAATAACATTTCCACACATGTTCAACTTCAAATATGCAACTTACTCCCAGGCAATTTCAGTAAAAATTATCATAGCTATTGTCAGTGTTGTCACCTTGATTTTTTCCTACAAGGAACTGTGTCTCATTCACTCTTGGTCTCACTGGTGGCCCATAGCACCATCTCTCTTAGGCATTCCGCCAATATCTCTTGAGTTGAATTTTCATTCTTTCTAGATTTTCTATATTGTGAGTTTTTTATAACAAAGGGCACTGAAGACAGGAGATGGGTCAGTGACTAAAACTCATAAGGCTGGACCAAATGGCACAGACATCAAAATACACGGCTGGGCCTCAGAAGGCACGTTTAAGTAACAATTTGGAAAACTCAGAATCTAATCAAACACATCTGTGTTTTACATTCTCTACCTGCTGTCTTGCCTAAGATGAAGATGCTTAAATCCCCATTAGTGGAGCAGGGCCACCCATCTACGGAAAAACTGAGTTGGACTCCAATCTGCTTTGTGGGTCTTCAGAACAGCTGCCAGCTGATCAGAACACATTTAACATGGGGATCCAGTGTGGAGCCCGATGAACACAGCTGGCGGACACAGCAAGCAGTTAGGAATAGCAACAACAACAAAATTGCCATTTGGTTTGTGGGCTGAGCCAATCCATCTGGGAAATCTCTCGAAGAAAGTAGCTGGAAATGACATTTCAGCTCTGATTTTCCTAGTCAAGTTTGCACCTTACGCCAAAGACTCAAAAATAGCACTCCATCTAGATGGTGTCAACACAGTGACACTTGAGTCTCCTCACTTTGGTCTTTTGAGAGCGATTTTAGCTCTCTCCGTGATAACATGAGAGACTGGAGAGGCTGGGTGCTGGAAACGAGATGGTGCCCACATCTTGTTTCCAGAAAATGGATTACTCTGCAAGCGGCTGCTTCTTGCATTTCCTATCATGAGATCTGAACCCCGGGCCTGATGTACAGTGAGGCGTGCGATTGGCATTTGCAGAAACCATGACATCCCACACTGCAGTTCATGATTGGTGTCAGACAAAAGAGCGCATTAAATGACTGCCAGCCCGGTGATAAGACTGGTTATTACTGAGGTGTAGTTTCCTCAGGTCTAAAGACTCATAGTGGTGCTACTGAAGCATGCCGGGGAGAAGATAAAATTTAATTAATAATTTCCTTAGAGGCCAACAGCCTATTACGACGATGTTCCTTGCTGTTTTCTGCAATGACCTTATAACTCATCAACATTACTGATGCACGTGTGGTCATAGTCTCATCTCCAGGTTTAACTTATGGCTCAGGTTGCTATAATTAGCTCGACTGAAATGAAGATTTTCAGATGCTGGAAACATAGACTCAGCACAAGATAGGCGTGGGCCTCCCTCCCTTCCGTTCAGTCCAATGCCTAGAATAGATGGTGTGATTTCCAGCATTAATAATACACATTATGGACAAAGCTGGGATGAAGGTGAAGTCTGCTTCTGAGCTATAGGGAATGAATTAGAATTGGAGAGGCTAGAGACAAAATTAGGTAGCTTTTCTGTATTCCATCAAGTGGCTCAAACTGCTTGTTTTTAGAAACACACAATTGCAAGAAATGATGTGATATGAGGGTAGATTTTTCTGCACTACAGTAAAACACTTGTTCTTTTAATACGGGGCTTCAATTTACTTTGGACAGTGTAGAGCTGTGGGAGAAACATATAAAAAGCCTCATTATCTCTGGAATCAGTGCCTCAAAATCCAGGAAATATGAGACTGACATGCTATGTACTGTGCTAACGAGGCACCTAAAATCTGGGAAATAGTACATGTTTAATAAATATCTGCTGAATGCCTGAGTCAATGAATTGATTGTGGGATATTTGTATTTTAAATAATAGAAAAATGGGCAATGTATATATAATCAGAAAAGTAACAGTAAAGTAGATTTTAAATGATAGTCTCAATGGAATAGTCTCAACGGAATAGGAAAAAATATTTGCAAGCTATGCTTCTGACAGAGGTCTAACATTCAGTATCTACAAGGAACTCAAACAAATTGAAAGGAAAAAAACCAACAGCCCCATTAAAACGTGGGCAAAGGACATGAACAGACACTTTGCTAAGGATGACATACAAGCAGCCTACAGACACATGAAAAATGCTCAGCTTCATTAATTATCAGAGAAATGCAAATCAAAACTACAATGAGATACCACCTACCACCAGTAAGGATGGATAACACCAATAAGTCAAAAAACAACAGATGCTGGCACAGCAGTGGAGAAAAGGGGCCATTTCTACACTGTTGGTGGAATGTAGTAAGCTCATTTAGCCTCTGTGGAAAGCAGTGTGTCAATTTCTAAAAAATTGAGCTTCCATATGATTCAGCAATCCCTCTTCTGGGAATATACCCAGAGGAGTACAAGTTGCTCTACCAAAAAGACAACTGTATATGCACGTTTATTGTAGCACTATTCACAATAGCAAAAACAAGGACCCAATCCAGATGCCCATTGAAAGTGGGCTGGATAAAGAAAATGTGGTACATATACACGATGGAATATTATGCAGCCATAAAGAAGAACAAAATCATGACCTTTGCAGCAACTTGGATGCAGTTTGAGACCATCTTACTAAGTGAACTATCACAGAAACAAAGAACTGATTACTGCATGTTCTCACTCATAATCGGGCCCTGATCATTGGTCACACTAGTGTAAGGGTAGAATTGGCAGACATTAGACATTGCTGTGGGGGGAGAAGAGGAAGGAGGGTATGTGACAACACACTGGGTACCTAGTTTACTGTCAGGGGGAGGGAGAGCCAGCTAGAAGCCCAAACTTCACCTGCAAGCAATCTGCTTATGTAGTAAATTCCCATTTGTACCCCACTACTCTAAAATTAACTTTTTAAGAATAAAATAAAATAATAATCTCTATCTTCCTAAAACTGAGTGCCAATGATATATGTGATGAGATATATACAAATGAATGAATGAATGAATGAGTGAATGAATGAAATGGACACCAACAATGCACTACTATGCTCTACTGGGGAAGAACCCTGACTATATCTTGCCAGGTCCTGTAATACCAGGAATACAGAGAATGCAGCAAGTACTGGTTCAGTCTTTAAAGGTTTACAGTCCAGTGCAAAAGTGACTTCCTCAACTTGCCAGAATAAAGTCAGCCTCTAAGTATGACACTTTCTACCATGATCTTTGGCATACTCCTTTCTCCATTCTACACTATAGCCAAACTAGATAGGTTTCACTCTAGTGTCTGGCCAGGAGAGAGTCCCAGATGCCTGTTGAATGGACAACAGAAAAATAGAATTAATCACCATGCCCTTTGTTGTTGGCATTCCCTCTGGCTAGGTGTTTTTCCCCAGTTGCTAGTCCAGTAATACTCTCCAGCAATCCCTGTTCTTCAGAATCTGCTTTAAATACCATCTAGAGCATAGTAGTGCATTGTTGGTGTCTATTTCATTCATTCATTCATTTGTATATATCTCATCTCATTCTAAAATGGTTAAGGCATCACATGCTAGCTGAATTACATGGAAGGATAAAAACATCCATGGTTTTGTGAAGATGTAGTCTTCAGTGCCAAAGCAAGCCATCTTCATTCCAATTCTCATCCGTGTCCCAGATGATGATGATAAGAGCAGCTGACTCTATTGACAGAGCACTTATTATTTGCTCTGGACCGTTAACCTCTTCATTTATAATTACTTTACTCACACACACAGTACCACCATGATATATGTATTATCCCCAAGTTACAAGTGAGGAAATTAAAACAGACACACTAAGTAAATCTATCCCAAATCACACAGTAATGGCAATGTGAATATATCAACCCAGGTCTAAGTCTAAATCTTTGCGCTTAACCACTACCTTATCCCACCTCTCTCATAATCCTCAACTTGTCTCAAACAGATGTGAAAGTGTGTCTGTTGAACTGTATCCTTGAAGAAGACAATTTGGGTATTTCATTTGCCTGCCTGAAGCCAACTATCCAAATTTGTGTCGTCATTTGACTACCTGGATATTTAGATTACATGGATACAAGAATCTGGATATTTGAAAAACTGTGATGCTCAAGCAATTACTTCAGATCTCTTCTGAATTCCTAGCCCCACAGAATACCCAGGCAAGGTATTTTTCATGAAAACAAAACAAGAGAGGTCTGAGCTGAAAGATAAACATTTTAGACAAAAAATATATATTGCTTAAATATTATCAGTGCAAAAATGAATTTTCTTATAACCTACCACAACATTTCACAGAATCAGAGTCGTCCTAACGTGAGACTTTATGAAAACAGAAAATTTAAGGATATTACAACCAGATGAAACCCAATTGACATTCAAATAAAGGAAGAAGGAAGATGCTATGGATGAAATAACTTTTGAACCAATGTGAATTCAACATCATCCATTGCCATAATAGAACCAGAACTCTTATGCAGATCTTGAGGACCTTAACACTGTTGCTTCAAACCAAAATAAAGACACCACTCTGAACTCTCTTTGCATTTAGACTCTCTGGGGTTCTGTATTAATCCAGGAAGCTCAGGATCCACAACTGCCCCTGTGGTGTACCCACCAAATTATAAAGTGATAAAGTCCCAAGAAGTAGCTCACAGGAATTCACACTTCAGCCTGCCTGGCTGATGACCGCTGGACTCCTCCAGTTACTAGCAGCTTTTCCTCTTCACTCTCTCTTGATTTTTACTTCTTGCACAAGTCACATCACAGCAAAGGGTACGATAGCCTTTAAACCTAACACCTCAATACTCAATAGTTATTTTTTTCTTTGCTCTTTTTTGATAGAGTTGATCAACATTTGCTTCATGCATGGTGACCACCTTAGCTTCTGAAATTCTTTTGGCTATTCTACTATATAAAATGCCTAACTTAATTGAGGGGTGAGAGAGAGAGAGGAAGGGAGAGGAAAGGGGAGAGGAGAGAGAAAGGAGGGAGAAAGAGAAAGGGGGATGTAGATAGAAAAGTGTATCTAGGAGTGTCATAGGATAACTTATAAATATGGTAAAAATTTCGTAAGCCTGCAGTCACATATTCTCAAATTTTGCTCCTAGGAAAATTTTTCCCAGTTATGCAAAAAATAAGGGCTATTAAAAATATGGAAAAGCTGGGTGGGAACGGTAGCTGACACCTGTAATCCCAGCACTTTGGGAGGCCCAGGTGGGAGAACTGCTTGAGCCCAGGAGTTCAATACAACATATCGAGACCTTATCTCTACAAACAAACAAACAAAAAAATCAGCCAGGTGTGGTGGTGCACTCTGTAGTCCCAGCTACTTAGGAAACTGAAGAGGGTGGACACTTTCAGCCAAGGAGTTTGTGGCTGCTGTAAGCTGTGATCATGCCACTGCACTCCAGCCTGGGCAACAGAATAAGACTCTTGACTCAAAAAAGAAAAAAAAAAAGAATATTTAAAAGCTGAACACAATTAAATATCTGAGAATAGAGGATAGTTAGATAAATTAAGGTACATTTTATATGGTAGGTTTTATAAGCTACTGAAAGTCACATGATTGAAGAGTATGTGATAACAAATCCATGATCTATTCTTATTAGAAAAGTACACGTGGTCATGTCTCATCCCCAGGGTTAGTTTATGGCTCCGGTGGCACTGCATAGTCAGCCAAATTGAAATGAGGATATTCAAATGTTGGAAACATTGCAGATTCTGTATAAGTTATAGTGTGGGATAGTATACGCCCTGGTTTCATTGAAAACATATATGCGCCGGGCTGGGTGGCTCAGCCTGTAATCCCGCGCCTTTGGGAGGCTGAGGTGAGTAGATTGCCTGAGCCCGCGGGTTCGAGACACGCCTGGGCAACTTGGCGAGACCTCGTCTCTACAATAAAAAATCAAAAATCAGCCGGGCGTGGTAGCGCGCGCCTGTAATTCCGGCTACTCGGAAGGCTGAGGCAGAAGGATCGCCGGAGCCCAGCAGGTCGAGGCTGCGGTGGCCGGGAGCGGCCACTGCACTCCAGTCTGGGCGACAGTGAGACTCCAACTCAAAAAAAAAAAAAAAAGAAAACATATATGCATTGAATAAAGAGACCAATATTTTCCCCAAAATGTTCACAGAACATATATCTGGGTGCTTTAAGCATCCTTGCTCTGGGCCTATCATTTTCTCTGCAGTCGATTTAATGGTATAAGTAATCTAAAAATTTTCTATTTATGCTTTTTGCACTTTTGCTATTTTCCAAAGCCCATACAATTTTTATAGTCAGATAACACCATGCTGTTTTCAAATAATTAATGTCAGAGGCTGCAAATGGTTTTTTTAAAAAAATAATAAAACACTCCTTTGACACAAAGCACCCAGTAGGAGATTCTTGGAGGTGAGTGCCTGTCTTTGCAACAGTCAACAGACACAGGATTGTGGACAGTGCACCTGCAAGTCCCCAATAGCATGCATGACAATTTTCCATGAACAGGAAGCAAAGCCTCTGAGGAACAAGGACTTTAATCACTGAACATCACTTCCATCCCAGGGCATTGCAAACATTTTGTCTGGCTGGGGGATAAAGGGAGCCAGAAGGCTGTGCCTCTGCCTCAGTGAACCATATTAGTAACTCATCACATTCAAGCATCAGGGAGAAGAAAGACAGGAGTGTACATATGCATCTTTCAATGTAAGTCTGTGTGTGTTTAACAGGTAATTCCCCAACCTACAATACTTGGCCTATAAAGGAAGAAGAAGCACCAAAACGATGAAGGGTTGATCAGAATACCTCAAAAGCATATGCTCCAAGGAGAATTCCAGCTGGTTAAAAATTTACCCTTGCCTTCTCTAATTGTAAATTTAAAAAATTCAACCTATGTTTTCCCCCAAATTGCAACTGACTTCCTGTTTTGCCTGTACAATGGAATGAAGTGCAAAGAAGCTTTTCACAGTAAACAGCTGTGAAACAAAACAAAAGGGAAACTCAGTAAAACTAACAGTGTGAGAAGAAGGCAGCCTCAGTCCTCTAAATTACTGGTCCCCAACCATTTTGGCATCAGGGACCAGTTTTGTGGAAGACAGTTTTTCCATGGACTGGGGGACAGGGAGATGGTTTGGAGATAATTCAAGTGCATTACATTTATTGTGCACTTTATTTCTATTATTATTACATTGTAATACATAATGAAATATATAGCATCATCGCCTCAGCTTCACTTCAGATCATCAGGCATTAGATTCTCATAAGGCGTGGGCAACCTAGATTCCTTGCAGGTGCAGGTCATAATGGGGTTTGCGCTCCTATGATTATCTCATGTCACTGACCAACAGGAGGTGAAGCTCAGGCTGTAATGCAAGCATTGGGGAGCAGTTGTAAATACAGATGAAGCTTCCCTTGCTCTCCCACCACTCACCTCCTGCTGTGTGGCTTGGTTCTTAACAAGACACAGATGTTAGAGTCTATGGCCTGGGGGTTGGGGACCCCTGCTCTAAATGACTAAGTTTTCATGCATTTGTAAAAGAAATGTAATCATTATTTTTAAGTAAAGAATGTTGCCATATCACCTTGAAATACTGCTATGAATGAAAATTCTTCCAGTTTTATTTTAACTAAGAAATATATTTGTACTTGTAGCACTGGTGGGAAAACTGACTCAAGACAACACACCTTGGGAATATTAGATTTTCCCCCACCACAATCTTATTTATCTTACTCACATTTTTAGTAAATATCAAAACTTCTGGTGATAGCAAATCAGTATTAACATCAATTAGAACTGGAATTCTAAATATATACAATCTAACTGTATGTTGGTCTTCTACTTACTATTTTTTTTTTTTTTTTTTTTTTTTATTTTTATTTTTATTTTATTTTATTATGTTATTGTGGGGTACAGTTAGGGGTTAGGCATACAAAAATATTTCGTTCAGGTACCCTTGTTGATAAGAGGTGTCTCCCCATCCTC
>CAUYQG010048208.1:0-27597 GCA_963574415.1 Tarsius wallacei
TTGCATAAACCTTTTTTGCTCAATTTTATTTACCTAATTTTTTAAGCCACCCCCCCCCCCCCCCCCCGTTTGTTCTTGTCGAGTCCCTGGCAGCTGTATTCCCATGGAGATTTCACATCTGCTTCTCAGATTAACTTCTGCTCTGGTCTGCTGATGTATATTGTGGAAATGCTTTCTTCCTCTCTTTTTTTTTTTTTTTGAGTTGGAGTCTCAGTCTGTCACCCAGACTGGAGTGCAGTGACCGCTCCCGGCCACCGCAGCCTCAATCTGCTGGGCTCTGGCGATCCTTCTGCCTCAGCCTTCCGAGTAGCTGGAACTACAGGCGCATGCTACCACGCCTGGCTAATTTTTTGATTTATTGTAGAGATGAGGTTTCGCTTGCCCAGGTGGGTCTTGAACCCTCGGGCTCGGGCAATCCACTCACCTCAGCCTCCCAAGGCGCGGGATTACAGGCTGAGCCACCGAGCCCGGCTCTTCCTCTCTTTTTAACTATGCTCTTTTAATTCTTCTAAGGTAAGCTTAAGTCCACGTGCCTGTTTTCCCTAATGACATCAACACTATTCTAAGTGTTATCTACATATTTTTGATTTATATTGTAGTCTGATCTGTTGATAAGCCACTTATTTTGCATGTTAAAATATGGATATAGAATGTACATAGATTATTTAATTTATGTGCATTGTGTCACACCAGCTAGAATATCTACTCCTATGAGAAGCAACATTGGGCAAGTAATTACAATTCTTTTGATCCTAATAATTCTGAAAGCTATGCCATGATCTTATCATCTAACACTCAGTAAAATTGGATATTGCTGGACATACTGAAAGGCAGAAGCAATCTGTCAATTCTGAATGAAGCATTAAGTAACAATAATCCTTGTGAGCTGGGAATAAACACAGTAGAAGTAACATTTTTTTGACCTATATTTAAAAGTTTGGTTAACAATACAAAAAGGGTAAAAAAGCAGAAGGAAATAGAAATTAAAAACACAGAAAGCCATGATACTATGTGAGGTAAATGAAAACAACCTCTTCAGCTTCTATGCCAAGAATATGTGGTCCAAATCTCAGAGGTTATTTTTTTTTTCTTCTGTGGTGGTAGACACATGTTTTAAACGTCTGCCCAAACACAGTCCCATACAACAAAGTTTCCTTGTAAGAAGTAGGCAGATTTAGGAGTTTCACATGATCCAACAAACTGCCCAATAAAAAAATACTTTTACCAAGCTACAAATTAACTTTATGACAAAATTTTATTCCCTATGGTAAAAGTCAAAACCAGGAGATAACAAATTTAATGGCCTGAGTCTTAATTTTTAAAAGAAAAATATACTAGTTTTGGGCAAAGAAACTTAAATTTTAGTGTTTTTCCCCCAGTATAATTTATGATTTTTTGAATCAGCTCTACCTTCACTATGAATTTATTCATTATATGAACATCCCCAGTTAACTTTTTTTACTTTTACAAATTTATACTACCCCCTTTAATTTATTCCAAGGGCTCTATGTTTCTACCATCTCCAGAAGCAAACATATACTACTCAATATAACTTTTCCAATGAAATAGATAACTTGATCCCTATGTCTTCTCTCATCTCCTTTGCACCTTTATTCTTAACTAAATGCTCAGGCACAGCACAACAAATCTAGTTCCCCTCGTCCATCTATCTTACATACAAGAACAAACCTTGCTATGATTTGCTCCGCTTTATCTAAAAATTGTTATTAATTTATATTTCAAGTTAACCTGTGAAAATTATTCCAATCAATTCCTTCTTGGGTTTTATCAATTGTATTGAATTTTCACAGAAGTATTCGGTTTTAGCTTTCTAACACATATGGAGAATGAAGAGCAGAATGTATCAGAGTTATGTACAGTACAGTAGAGTAACAAATTTAGGACTATGAACATTTGCAATTTAAAAAAATTGAGTCTGGCTTGGTGGCTTCTGCTTATAGTCCCAGCTACTTGGGAGGCTGAGGCAGAGGATCCCTTGAGCCCAGGAGTCCTTGTCTAGCTTGGGCAACATAGTAAGACCCCCACCACAAAAAAATATTAAAAAATTCAAACTCTCTGACAGTGCAATTGAATTGAGATGGGTCAAAAATTCTCTCATAAATTTTAAATATGAAGACATACACTCAAATTATATTTTATGCAAACCACTTTAATAAAAAATAATTTTATTTATGAAAAAAAGACTTCAACAACTTGTTCCAAAGTAAATGCTTTATTATATTATATTATATTCATTTATAAGATATATTGATTATAACGTGCTCTATTGGGTACAGAAGTAGCCTCTGTAGAACAGGGCCTGAGGTGGAGGGAGGGAATGAGAAAAGAAAGACAAACAACAGTGGGATTGGGAGGTCTCTCTCCTCAATATGTGAGAGCAAGTTTATTCTCGCAGCATGTTTTTTTATATAGGGCAAATAAATATTTTAATGCTAGCATCAGCTGGGAAAAAGTTAACATTTAGGATTTTCCCTGCAAACTTACTATAGCACTGACATCTTTGTTTTTTGTGAGTCAAAGCAAAACCATTAACACCTGTGTTCTTTGAAGTTCTGAGTAAAGTTATTATCAAAGCAGGCTACATCCAGCCTATGCAAACTAGAGGTCACACAACATGAAGTCTACTAAATCAACATTCCCAGGGGCAAACATCGAGGGAAGGAGATACTGGCCAAGCTCCTGTTGGAGCCAGGCCAGAAACACAAGGACTTTGTCAAGCTTATGTTCTTGTTTCCTTCAATTGGGTAATTGGGTGACCAGATATGCTCTATGTAAACTACTCCTGCTCTGTTTCAAAATGAATCCATCGTTTCAAGCCCCAAACCAACAGCTATGGTTGCAACACAGATGCTGTATTTGAGTGGTCTGTACTTTATTTGTCCTAACAATGGACAACAAACATAGGAATCAAGTCAGAAATCTGTGATTATCTGGTGGTAAAAAGACAGTCATGTTAACTATTGAATTAAAATTAGATTAAACCAATGCCATATTTGCTAAGGGATACTTAGTTTTTATACATACATACATATACTATACTATAAAATACCTCTGTAATTACATTTTTGCAAGAGAAATAAATAAAACTTTTATTACTGTGGATCATGAGTGCTACTCTTAGGGACTGCAAAAAATATAAAACATGGTATCTTAGAAATACAGTAATCAGATGCATTATTAAATCTGTTATTAGATGGACAATATCTAGCGCATGACTCAGCAAACAGAAGGCTCAATACCTGTTTCTTTTCTTCCACCTTTATCTCCAATGTATGCAGTATATCAATAGGAGGAAGAATAAAACTCAGAGAAGAAAACAAGAATATTAATTTGAGGAGGCTTTTGAATACAAATGGGAAATATGAAACATCAATAAAAAGTCTCACTAAAGCTCTGTGATTAAATGAGAAAAATCAGGAGATTTCTCATATCATGAGAAATTTCTGAAGAAGACATGGGTTGCATGGTAATCTATGCTACATAACCAAGTGAATTTTATTTGATCTATATACTTATATCTAGGTAGTCCTCAAATAAATTGAATATTTTAAATTCTAAATATTCAGACTACAATATAATTGATACTGTATGATATGACTAACACATTTCTTCTCAGAAGCTAAAATTGTCTTACAGACATAAATTATAGTCATTCTCTCAGCATACAGTCAGGGAAGAAATCCATTAAAAGGAGAGAACTGAGACTAGGGTAGGTGATAGAAACTATTGGGCCAGCCGGGCTTGGTGGCTCAGCCTGTAAACCGGCGCTTTGGGAGGCTGAGGTGAGTGGATTGCCTGAGTCCGAGGGTTCGAGACCCGCCTAGGCAACCTGGAGAGATCTCATCTCTACAATAAATCAAAAAATTAGCCAGGTGTGGTTGCGCACACCTGTAGTTCCAGCTACTTGGAAGGCTGAGGCAGAAAGATCGCCGGAGCCCAGCAGGTCGAGGCTGCAGTGGCCCGGAGCCTGCCACTGCATTCCAGTCTGAGTGACAGAGTGAGACTCCAACCCAAAAAAAAAAAAAGAAACTATTGGGCCACAAAAGGAAGGCACTTATTCTTAGGGTTATGCAAATTCAAGTCTTCTTGACTTGTGCATCTGAGGTACCTCACCCTAGCCCTGGTCATGAAAGAGAGATTTAGAGACAAAAGCTTATTCTACTTGAGGTGAAACCAGAAATAACCAAAAAGCTAAAAGATAAAATCATTCACTTTAATTTAGTGCATTTATGTGTGTATACCACCCACCAGATACCTTCACTCCCATTCAATTTTAAAGTAAGATAGTTTCAAATAAATATGATTGACTTGAGATATTAGTTCTAGAAATTTTAACCTTTCTAACGTAATAACTTAAATAAATTAGTACTAAGGAAGATATGTGTAAATACAAACTTTTAAATTCCATTAAACTAACTACAAAAGAAACATTGCAATAATCCTAACTGAAAGCACCTAAATGCTGGTCCCGGAAACATTGTATTCACATGCCCAAAAGGTTTCACCTTAGTGAGTTTCATGGCTGTGCCTACATGTGGATGAAATTCACTTTCTAAAGAGCAAAGCACAGAGGTGAAACAGACAAGAGTGTTAATGGCGAATCTTCCAATACACTTTGTGTAACCTTCTGCAAAATCTCTTAAATTATCTGAGCATCAGCTTCGTCATCTTTAATTAAAGATTTGAGCAAATCATGTCTGAATTTTATTCTGACCTTTGATCTCTTAGCTATTCCTGTTGGTTTGTGATTGATGAAACCACTTTTCCTCAGAATCTCAGTTGGGGAAAAACAGTGTTTGCTTTACCCTTCTAAAGATGTAGCTGTGGGTTTAGCTATGGACCATCAAGAAAACATGACTATGTTAACATCTCATAGAACTAGGAATTTTATTTCAAATATATATCATTTTTACCATAATTTCTGGAAAAACAAACCATGAACATTATAAAGCTTAATTCTTTTTCCACATAAGAGAATTATTAAAGCATAGTTTTCTCTTTTAAATCATCATTATATTTGTAACATAATATTGTTTTCTTGTTAACTTTTATTTATTTATTTGTTTATTTTGAGTTAAAGCCTCATACTATTACCCAGGAGTATAGTGGTATGATCATGGCTCACTGCAGCCTCGACCTCCTGGTCTCAGGTGATTATCCTCCTCAGCCTCCCAAATATCTGGAACTACAAGCATGCACTACTACATCTGGCTAATATTTTAAATTTTTTTGTAGAGACAAAGTCTCACTATGTTGCCCAGGCTAGTCTCAAACTCCTGGGCTCAAGTAATCCTTCTGCCTTGATCTGCCTAAATGCTGGAAGCCATGAACCACTGTGTTCAGCCCTGCTTATCATTTATAATATCCATGTGGCCATAATTGGAATAAACAGCAAAGATATTACTAAATGCATAGAGAAAAGTGCTCTCTTTCAGAACAGTTTTTCCAAACATACAGCCTTATTTTAAAAATGGTGTAGTTGAGTCCCACTTAATCTCTGCTCTTACAGATGTAGTAAATTCTTCTTAAATTGGGAAGATGTCCTACTACAACTGAAAACCAAATATCCAGTTAACCAACATTCCACATTAGGCCATCTCAATTTTGTAGTTTTAACTGAGTAACTGACCCATTAGGAAGCATTCATTACTGCCAATGAAACAATCCACCCTCCTGTAAAAATATCCTTAAGTTTCATGGCCTTCAATAAAATGTTAAATTCCCAGGATCTTTTAAGAGTTTATAAGAAGACAAAATAATGACAAAACAAAGATACAATGCTTACATAGTGATAACATTTAACATGAAATCGTCTTGCTGCATACAGATGTATAAAAGATAAGATCAGGTAGGGGCATAGTAGTTGGTCCTTATTCATCACTCAGGAGGGTTCATTTGTGTCTAGACAATTGCTTAAACATTCAGCTTAATAAATGCCATAAATCCTTTAGGGCTTATGATTGTGGACAATTCAGTCATGGTTTTCAGTGCAGCATCTAGGGGTAGCTAATACAGAGTACACAAACTATGGCCTGTAGACCAAACCCAGCCCACTGCCTGTTTTTATATAGTTTAATTGAAACACAGTCATGCCCATTTTTTACTATTGTCTATGACTGCCTTGATACTATATTGGCAAGGTGGAGTAGTTGTAACAGAGATCATATGGCCTGAAAAATTTATGTAACCATCTAGCCCTTTACAGAAAGTTTGTCCGGTCAGATATAACATTTTAATGCAGGATACGTTCATTGTGGTGCATATAAATTGCAATAGTTATTTGAATAATTACAGTTTTATAAAGGGTCCTTCTTATGTCAGTAAGAAATAATTTACTTCTGTTTCATAAATTATTTTGCCTTTAAAATTAGAATTATATGTATTTCAACAACCCACAGCATGGTTATAAACTTAATAAAAAGAAAGAAATGTTACGTAAATAGCAAGTATAATATTTATTTTTTTCCCAGGGACCCAAACAGTGGAAGATAACTTAGATGCTAAATGGACACAAACCTGGCCTTACATATGTAGACCATGTTAAAGTATATTCATTTTCTCTTCACGGTACCAAGAGGTAGACAGAATTAATCCTTTCTTTAGAATACTAAAGATGATGGTTAGATAGGTTTGAAAGACTCGCAAACAATGTAACGTGTTACTAGGTATCACATATTTTGACACAATAAAATTTGTCTATTTAATATTCATTGTTAGTAACATAAAAAGGTCTACATTAAATTTTGGGTATACCATCTGAGATGCCTCTCCTTATCAAATTTTTTGCTATTGGCAAAACATCTACCTTCCTGAGGGTTTTGAGTGACTTACATAAGAAATGACCAACAATATTGTCCTTAATCATGCCAGTGTTTATCTGTATTAGTGCATACCAAGGAAGACACTATTTCAATAATGCTTTCTAGATGTACTGTTCAACTAGATAGTCTAAAAATATATTCTGAATAATAGGGAAGTATTGCAGCAAAGTAAAGACTAGAACAATATAAATGTGGCACCCCTTGCTTTTAAATTTAAGCCAAAAGCTTGACAATTAAGATAAACAATATTTTAGAGTGATTTTTTTGAAATCATAACTGATGCAATACAAATCCATGCAAAACGAAATGTCAAAATTTTAAATTAAGATAGAGATCCAAAAAAAATCAGCAATATTAATCCTGTTTTGAATTAATTTTTATTTTTGGTGTTTCCTTAAATTTAGCACCTAGAGGCAAGTGTGTCTCTCACCTCATTCCAGTCTCAGTCTTGTTCTTCATTCAGCTAACTAAAAGTTCATCAAATGGTAAGTTGAGAACTTTTGACAATTTTGCCAACCAATAGCACCTACAACTGATAATTGGCAATACTAATTTGAGAGAGGATAGTCTGTCTTCATATTTTTCCCTCCACTCCTATTTTGTTTCCTTTGACATTATTTTCATCAACACAAAGATATACAAATCTGGTCTTGCCCCTTATATTCAAGGATAAATAAAGGTCTGATCTCTGCTTTTATACCTGCATAGTTAGCCCTATGCTATAAGATCACCAAAAAATTGAAATTAAAATAAAAAATAATTAGCCTAAGAACAAGGAAAGTTCAAAAGTCACAAATAATTTATTGAAGCCCTTTCACCTTATATGACAGTATTTGAGACAGGGGCCTTCAGTTATAAAATTTAAATAATTGAAGTCCTAATCTAATAAAACTATTATCCTTATAAAATAGAGACATTATAGATCTCTCTCTCTCTCTCTCACTCTCTACTATGGGAAGACACAGCAATAAAGCAGCCCTCTGCAAAGCAAGAAGAGAGCTTTTACCAAAAGCTGATCTTGCTGATATCTTGATCTTGGACTTCCTAGTCTCCAGAATTATGATACAATAAATTTCTTTTCTTTAAGCCACCCCATCTGTGGTACTTTGCTATGACAGCTCATACAGACTGAAACAGTGCCCCATCTCTCAGTTTCTGTGGAAGGATAGGAGCCTAATTTCATTAACTGACAACTAGCAAACAAAGACAGCTTAATCACACTGACCAACTTCCCTTTTAATCGTCACTACTTTCCCACTAACTCAACCCTAGTATTTAAAAATCCTCCTGCCGGAGTCCAGCTCCAGCAGGTCAGGGTTTCCTGAAAGAGGGACGGCGTCGGTGCAGGAGAAAAAACTTGGACACTGACTCTGCAAGCAGGACAAATGCCAATTTATTGTGTTTTCCAACTCCTTTTATACCCTACATATTTTTTGTTTTCAAGGCAATCAGTTTCAATCTAACGGATAGGACATGCAATGTATCTTTGTTCATCCTGTTTTGATTTTTAAAGATTATCATCCTAAACTATAAATTTATAAACTTCTAACATTTTCTAATAATTATCATTTCTTAATATCCATACAAAACTTACTTATTTCTTTAACTATTACATTAAAAATCACTACCAAGTTCTAAGCACTATAATTATCACATAGATTAACAAGTCACACCTGTGACCTTCACACAGCAAGTTGCAACTAACTGGGGTAAAACAACATTTTCAAGGTTTCTTAGCCTAAAGTTGGCTTGACTAGTTTTCCATAATGTTACACCTGGTGTTTCATCTGCATCAATTATTCTCTGTCAGGAAGGATGAGCTTTAACGTTTGTAAAACAAAAGGCTTCCTGGCCTCAAGTACCCAAGTTACAATCTCTAACCAGAATTGCAAACCTCCTTAACAAAGGGAAGTAAAGGCAAGGGAGCTCTAATATTTATGTGATTGTTAATTTCTTAAGCATGATATACCACATGTAGAAATTAAGAAATTAAGTAAATGTAATTTTTGCACTGGCATTCTTCCTAAAAATACAAACTGTATCTTCTCAAATTTCTCCAATTAGTTGCCAATCATAAGAAAGAAAATCTTACAAGCGATTATCTACCTGCACATGATATTTAAAATCTCTGTTGATAATTTCCTGGTAACATCAGTGAGTTCCCTGACAAACATTAAATTGAGCACCTTCTGATTTTTTACAGTTTTCTCAACTACAATGTTTAATCAAGTGATTGCATTATCTAATACCAGGAGGCTGGGGACGTGGAAACCTAGGGAGGAATTCAAATGAAGGGAAGGTAATTTTTTCATGAATTCCCCTCTTGCCTTTTTGCAAGGGGTAGTGGAGGCGTGAGTGGAATTTTGCTTTCCATCCTCAGATTGTACAGAACTTTTTGGCTGCACTAATAATAAAAGTAGAAGAAGCAAGGATGTCAGCTGCCCAGGTTAACTTTGCAACCAGGGGCCTTCAGTCCCCTGGACTTTGTCAGCAGGCAGGCCTTCATGGCTGGCTCCCAACAACCTTTCATGATCTTTCCGAAGTATTCTCTGATTTCCATCTCCCAAGGCAGAAGTGCTTATCCCCATAAGATACCATACCAACATTAGCCTAGACTATAGTTATCCTTTAAGTGACCAATAACCAGTTAAATTTTTTTGGCTCTATGTAAAAGATTTGTACCTTAAATCTCCTACCCAGAACTAGTTCTCAGGAAGCTATATTCACAAAGCCTGGGCTAGAATACTATATCAACAGTTTTCACACAGTGCCTGTTTGATCTGTGTCTCTTTCTCCTCATCTTCATCTGCAAAGTGAAGATAAAACCACCTACTTCAAAGATTGGAGTGGATTAAATGAGGCAATACTTGTAAAGCATATAGAACAGCATTCAACACATGACAAGTACTCAGTAACTCAACTATTACTACTATTTTTATATAGCTGTTATATGACATGCACCTAATAAATGTCTTCTGAATTAAGTTTTATGATTAACTGTATGGGCCAGTGCCAATGGCTAGACAGACTATCAAACTAGAGTATGATACTAGAAAATACATCTCCTATTAGATCTGAAGATGCAGGTATAGAGTATGTGTTCATTCTTACAAAGTAGTTAAGCAGTAGGCCATGCACATGACAGACTCCTTGTTGCTTCTTTATTTTTTTATTTTTATTTTAAAAAAAATTTTTTTGGCACATATTTTGAATTTTATTTTACTTTCACATTTACAAATTCAGGAGACCATGTTGAGAACAAGAAGGTTAAGGCCGCCTTTAAGGAAAGCCCGGCTCCCACTGCCCCTGGCTCAGGAGCATGGCGCAGACACATGTCAGGAAACTGTCCTTGTCCTGGCACTCTCAGCGGCTCTGGCTGTGCAAAGGTCTGAAATGGGTGCTGTGGCTTGTTCACCTCAGTGTCTGGAGGCCACCTGGCCCTGAATTTTATTGCTGGTGAACTTGGTTACCCACCTTCTAGCCATATAGTTGAGGACGGTGGCTTTATTAGAAACGGGCCAGTGTTGCACATCTTGCTGAGATGAAAGGAAGTGGAAATGTGTAAACTGCACTGAATTCTGCAATGGTGGCATGTTGCCCCTGCTAGTCTCTGGTCCCAGGGGAGGTACCTGGAGGAAACAGGTGGAGACCCCTTGCTGCCCACCCAGGTGGGACAAGTCAGGACAGATGTGCCCAAATCCACAGCAAGGCCCAACCAGTTCTCTTTCCCATGCCATGCTCCTTTTAAGGCACCCAAAGACATTCCCCTTCTCAGGCAGAAGAGCCTACTCTCCCTGCACTTTCCATATATGCGTCTCCTGTGCTGAATAAGTTAAGCACTTGGCAGACACAGGTCCAGAAACATGGACCAGCATCACAAAGGGATGGGTTCTGAAAAGAAGGGTCGCTAGAAATCGTCCTCTGGCCACCTCTGATGTCACAGGAACAAAAACAGTCACAGAAAGAACGGTTTGCCTCCACGGTCACAGCGGCGCCAAGACGAAAGCCAGAGATGTCATTTTCCTTCTCAGAGTTGATGCTGCATAAGCCTCTTGCTTATCCATCCCTCTTGAAAGTGCTGTTCCTGTGATCTACCGGTGACAGGCAAGACCACCCCAACCAGCCAGGACAGCCTTGGGTGCTCCCCTTTCTTTGACAACTGAGAGAGGACCCCTAATATCGTGTAATATCTCCTCCCTGTCAGACTGCCAGTGTTCAGTCTTTTCTCCCCTCTGAGGAGAGCAAAGGTCGGTGGCATTCAATGACATTGGCAAGGGTGGGGGGTGGAGGCCCTGGAGCAGCTTAATATCCAAACTAAGTTGTAACAGTTGGGGTCCAGCATTGCAGGCCCATGGGAGACTTGGGGAGTCCTAAAAGTTGGGGTGTGGTGGAGGACGTGTAATTTCTGTGCTCAGATCTCCACCTGGTTAGCCCCTGGTCTAACAAAGACATCTGAATTCATAGGACCTATGCATTAGTTTAGCAAAAAATCTGGTTTCTGATACCCAAAGAGCTTAAAGTCCCCTTCAAAACGTGCATACGGGCGTCGGATGTCCCGTTTGCTGATGCCCAGAAAATAGTGCTCCACCTTGGTTCTGTTATACACGGTAATGCCCGGAGGAATGGTCGGGTATGACACCAGGTGGTTTATGCCGGCTTCTCTTAAGATGTATGGGGCGTCATCCTCCAGGGTCTCCTGGTGTCCAACCACACTGTACATTATCTCGCAGGGTGCACAGAGCTCGACATACGTCACCCAGTGAATGATGTGGTCCCCAAACTGAAGGTCTAACCATCTGTGGTTCGGGTCAACTAGGTAGCCGCACAAAATCTTCGAACTGGATCCCCCAGGTCTCCATCTGATTCCTCCTGTATTTTCTGTTGATGCCAGGAGCAATCTCGTGCCTATACCAAGGTTCAAACCGGGGGTTGTGAACAAACTTATCCTTAAATGCAGAAACAAGTCTTTCGAAGGGATCTCTTACAATAAAAAACTTGAAGTATGTCTTCAATCGCCTCTGAATTTCTGCGTCACTGAATGAAGAGAGGCGAGGGAGGCCGTTCTTCTCGTGGTCGTGTTCCCCACATTCGATGGAAGGGAATGTGCCATTTAGAACGATCAGCACTTTCTTCCACTGGGTGTTGCCCACTTTGGGAGTCTGGCAGAAAAGACTCTTGTGCTTGTCACAGACAAACATTCGGTCCAGGACAAACTTGGAGACAGGAGTGCGCAGAGATTCTTCAGGGCTTCATCCCTGCAGACGTTTCTGATGAGTTCCAGGCGCTCCAGACAGACCAGGGTTGACCAAGTCGCTGCCTGGAAGCATCTTCTCCGGTGGCTTCAGTTCCTCAGGAAAGTGCTTCTCTTCTGGCAACTTCCCCACTTCTGGCATGGTTGTCAGGAACAGAAGCTCCTGTTTGGCGCTGTACGCATCTGGGTCTTTAAAAGTCAGCGTGATGAACTCGCTGGCCACCATGACATGAAAATCACCCAGGAGCGTGCGGCCAACAGAAGCCACTGGTGGCGCATGTTGTCCAGGGAGAGCCGTTCAATATTCTTTGCTCCGCGGGCCGGCGCTCGCCTGGGGCCTCCGGCGCCTGCCCGGCCCTGCGGGCGCAGCTGGGCTCGGCCTCGCGGGGCCTGCGGGCGGAGCGCGCGGGGTCCCAGCCCGTCCCCGAGGCCTCCGCGCCGCCACCCGCGGCCCCTGCGCTGCGGCCGCCCGGCCCGGGATGTGGCGGCAGGAAGGAGGGGCCCGGCGCGCCCGCCCTCCCCCGCTTCTTCTTTCAAATTAAATTTTTGTCAGGATTTGGCTGACTTATCTTTCCCTTGTGTGCAGTTTTAAAGTTATTTAGTATTTAATGTTACAAAGCTACTTGAGACTGCTACTATACTAAATCCGTACATTGTACAGCAGCTCTGAAAATGTTAGGAGTGAAAATTCAGTAGGGCTAGAAAGTAAAAGCACAGCAACGAATTTCCATGGCGATGTGGTATCATAAGACATGCTACAGGGATAAATCGACCACTGAAGATGTACGGATGAACAAAACGAATATGTGTTTATTCATGGGTTTTTAGACCCCGTTGTATTCGGCTATTTTATAGTCACAAAACTAAATGTCTACACTTCAAGGTCATCAGGTAAGACCTTTAAACTGAGAGTCTCTAAACAAGGATTTGCAAATGTAAATCCCCACAGGGGCCACGCAAACAATGAGCTGGCTAGGCTTAGCTTCCAGAGTAGTGGGATGGATGGCAGGTGATTGGCCTTCAGTTTCCATGTTGGCAATATCAACATGCCACTGAAATAAGGGCGAGTCAAATGTCAAGAGAGAATGCAAACTCAAGTGTTGACAAATTTTTCCATTTTTCAGAGAAAGCTGGCAATCCAATATTTTATATGAAATCAGATTTTTTAATGCTGACAATTAATTCTATTAAAAATAAAACATATGGGACAAATTTTGCAGGCTGGATTCAACTTGGGGCCACCAGTTCACAGCCTATGCTTTAAGCTCTTTTTAATAATATAACTACAGAATTTGGCAGAAATAGATGGGATGTTTTATTCCTAACTCTTGCTTTCTAAACTACATGGATATAGTTAATGTAGGCAGAATAAAACTGCTTTCTTGAGGCATGGAATTTTCATAGGTAAAAATTTACTTTTGTTTTGTAAATAAATCTAATGAATACTTTCTTGCTCAGTTCTCAGAAAATGTTCATCCAACAAAAATAGAGGAGTCAAATAAAAGAAATTCTATTTGTAACTGTGCTAACCAGATGGGCCATTCACTGAGGAGGATATATATTTATATATTTTTACTAAGTGCCATGACATATTGCTAGGTTCTGGGACTATAAATATGAATAAGTAATAGTCCCTTCCTCAAGAGGCCAACAATCTACAAAGCTGCTTCCAGATGGATGGGCTTCACCTACAAATCTAAGGAAGCCTTATCTATTCTAAGAAGTCAGTCAGTCATGTCTTCCATCTGTACTTCCGGCCTGTGACAATATCCGAGAGTGACCTCTATTCTCAAGGTCATCCTATGCCTTGAAAACTCAGTCTTTCCATGTCAGATCCAGAAACTTTGTTAAGAGAGAGATGGTGTGACACCCTGTCCCTCCTCTGGGTGAGCTTGGATGAGGGAGTGGTTGGGTAGAGAGGCAGAGAAGGACAAGGCAGAGTATAGACAGAAGAGAAAGTTCCAAAGAACTAAATAGTTTCCCCAATGTCCAAATCCTCTGATGACTTTAGGGTAACACAGAGCAAGGAGAAATGGAAAAAGCTTCAGTTGCCCCCAACACAAGAGGAAGGGGGCTGTCATTAAAAGTAGAGGGTCCTCCCCTTACAGGGAATATACCCATAGTTTTTCACTCTATGAAAAAGATACCTGCACCAGCATGTTTATTGCAACATTATTCACAATAGCAAAGACATGGAACCAACCATGCTGCCCATTGAAAGAGGATTGGATTTTAAAAAACGTAGTACATATATACAATGGAATATTACACAGCCATAAAGAAGAACAAAATTATGAACTTCGCAGCAACTTGGATGGACTTAGCGTGTATAATACTGAGTGATTTATCACAAAAACAAACAACTGAGTATCACATGTTCTCACTCATAAATGGACCTTTAACAATTATTGTAATACTATAAGAAAAAGAGTGGCAGTAGTGGAAAACTGCCAGGGAATGGGGTGGAAGTGGGATTGGCAGTAGTGGGAAACTGCCAGGGGAAGTGGAGGCACACCTCATCAACAAGGGTATCTGCATAATGAATATTTGTATACCTAACCCTGAATTGTACCCCACAACTTTAAAATAAAAAAATTTTAAAGAAAAAAAAGTAGAGGGTTCCCATGTGAATTGAGTAGTGGAGGAAGAGCTCATGCACATGTGAACTGAGGATGGCAGAGCACTTTCTGGCACCATTCTGAGCTTAAAAAGAACACAGGGCTAAAGGATTCTTGACATAAAATACAGAGGATGCCAAAAAAGTATACACATTTTAAGAAAGAAAAATTGTATTATAATTGTAATACTCAATATATACCAATAACAAAAGATGAATACAAGTCATGTTTGACTTTGCAATTACAAGAGGTGTTCAAGGTGGCTATGATCAGTGCCCAGACACTTCTGATTATGGCAAACTAAAAGTAATACATAGATCACACCTCTTAAAATGTGTATACATTTTTTGGCACCCCTGGTATTTATCAAGAATAAACTATTACATTTCCCTTTTCTTTTCAAATAAAAAGGATAATAAAGACATATAAATGTTCATACTTCAAGACACAACAAAAAGGAAACATTATAGAAACATCCATCACACTGCCAAAGTTTTTAATCATAATTTTTTTAACATTTGACAATATACAAAAGAAGGGAGGAAGGGCTTGGGGAGTGGGTACGTAGGTGGGGGGATGTGGGAAGGCAATCAGTAAGAAATTCACAACTAGAGTAATTATACCAAATCGGTCACTCAAAGCACCTCATAAATGGTGACATATGTTAAGGGGAAAATATTCAAATTACAAAAACATGGCTTTCTGAGGTCAACAGCTAGTAAATACAGAAGCTGGGAAACAAATTCAAGATGTCACCCAGGTGTCTGATGTTAGAGCCTATGTATGCCTTTGTTTTCCTAGAATGTCTACACTACATAATTCAAGACAGAGTTGTGCAATCACATAGCAAATCGATTCTCAAATGGTTTCTTGTAATCACTTGTATGTATGTGGAATACACCAGCTAATGTAACAAATATACATTCTTTGCCCTACTGCATGCTTTAGAATAACATCACTTCTTGGTGCTACTAAAGCTGTTTCACGTGGAACCTCAGGGTAGCACTGCCAAGAAAGGGGATGGGTAGAGAGCAAATGTATCTTTAGTGAAAAAATGACAAACCTAGAGAGAAGGACTTCTTTGTAAAGGGATAACTAATTAAAACCCGCAGTGCTCCTGGAAATCGTTTCTGACTTCAATATTTTGTCCATTTATGGTCAGAATGAGGGTCCTAAAAGAACAACTCTGAAAACACTTGGAAAGTGAGTTTGGCCTTTAATGCTTACAATAATCAAAATCAACCTTTAGACTCCTGTCTTAGTCCCCGCTAGCCAATGTGTGGGTGTGTGTCTCCTGAAACACCACCTCTGGGTTTGCTGCTGCCTTGACCACCCTTCTGTATCTGTCTAAAACCAACCTCCCCTACAGGACCCCACTACTTACTTTTCTGCAAGACTTTCCCTCTTCCTCCAACTCCTAAGTTGCTCTCCCTCAGAAGAGGATTACAGGATTTCTTTGCATTGCCAATCATGCCTCCTTAACATCAGAAGCAACAACAAAAAATATCTACTGACTACCTACTACCTTCCAACCACTGTTAAGTGCATTTGTATGTACAATTACATTTTATCCATCACAGTCACACTTCAACATGGCTTTCTGAGGTCAACAGCTAGTAAATACAGGAGCTGGGAAACAAATTCAAGATGTCACCCAGATGTCTGATGTTAGAGCCTATGTATGCCTTTGTAAAATAACACTCGATCATTTAACCACAACAATAAAAATGATACCATTTACAAAGTAATTACAAGCAGATATGCTTCTAACCACTTTATGTGTTCTAATTCATTAATGCTCACAACAATCTTGCAAGGTAGATACTATTATTACTTCCATTTTAGAGATGTGGAAGGAGATGTAGAAAGATCAAGCAACTTGCCTGAGTTCCATGTCTTGTAAGGCAGAGCATGTGCCCTTAATCAGTACACAATACTGCTCCATCTTCTGTCTAATAGTGCTTTGAGACTTTTACAGGTTGTTCTTATGTTCAATGTTTTCCCCCTATGCAGAAGATGCCAAAAACTGTATACACATTTTAAGAAAGGAAAAAGCTGTATTAACATTTAATACTCAATATATACCGATAATAAAAGATGAATACAAGTCACGTTTGACTTCTGCAATTACAAGAAGTGCTCAAAGTGGTTACCATCAGCATCCAGACACTTCTGATTACAGTGAACTACTGCAGGACTTGTCACTGTGCAAGGCATCCCAGACCTTCCCTTGTGTCCATCACACACAGTACCATGTGTCTCAGACTTATTACAAATGCATGCAAATGTTAGATGTGTTGGAGGTTCTGTTGCATACTCACACCTCCATTGTCAATGCCAAATACCATTTCAAAATGGTCTTGTGCTCGGATGACAAGGAGCTATGTTTCCACCATTTTCTTTGACTGTCCTGCCTGTTGCATGATGATGCCAGCATTCATTTGATTAGCACCGTCTTTTGAGTGGACATCATACTACACATTGCTACTGTAATTCTTTTTTTAAAATACATTTTATTTTAAATATGTGGAGTACAATTCAGGATTAGGTATACAAGTAGACATTGTATGTTGGAAGCCAGCCAAGGAGGCCCACTGAGTGTTAGGAATCAGGGGGGCCGTTGACCCCAAGACCACTAGAGTGCGTTCGGGAGCCGTGACCTCATTACCTTTCCCTTTGGCATTACAACCTTCTGTTAGCTCAAGCATGAAAACTCCAGACAGGGACGAACACAAACTAACACTAGAAACTCGTTGTTCCCATTTCCCTCTGACTGTGGTTTTGGCTTTTGTCTGGTACAAGCCGGGACCACATCAAAGAGCCCAGGAACTGAGAGCCCAGCATGACCTTTTGATTGAGCCACATTATGCAAAACTGGTTTTAGTTATTTTGTTTAAGTTCCATTGTCTGTATTAGAATAAAGCAAAGGAATAGATTGTTTATCAATAGGAAAGTTATTCATAGGTAAACTGAGTAGAATAAAATAAAATATAGATTACAATTGATAGAATGGTATAATATTTATAGAAACTGTAATAATACTTCTAAGGGACATTAGTCTAGCATAGGATTGGAAAGACAAGTTGGGTTTGTTCTTCACATGCTTGAGGAAATATCTGGTGGGTGGGGGATGCCCCCATGCACCTGGCTTTCCGTTCATGTGGAAGACATCTGAGTCTAAATGTGCAAATTTTGGGGATAAAAACCCCCTGTACTTTTCAATAAACGGCTTCTGCTTAATCTGTTGAACAGTTGTCCATTTTCTTTCTTTCTCTTTATATCTGTCCCTCCATCTTTCTCTCTATATCTATCCCTCCTACAGAATCGGCTTCTGCACTAGACAGGAGTCCAATCTCTTTGTTTCTCCAGAATAATTGCCGATGCCACCACACCTCCCAGGACCCTCTAAATCTCTCCACAGGGGCTGGCCTCCCACAATTGTACAGGTAAAGTTTGGGCCCCCCCTTTGGTCCCTACTTTGCCTGGTTTGAGATCAGGAACCCTGATTGAGGTGCTACTGTAATTCAATTCAACTTCAAAAAGTAATACATAGATAACATCTCTTAAAATGTGTGTACAGTTTTTGGACACCCCCAGTACTTATCATTCTTTTTACATCATAAAGGTAATTATTTTTATTTTCTTAGATTGGAAACTAAAGCTTATTTAAAAAGTAAATTACAGAGAGAGAGAGAGAGAGAGAGAGAGAGAGAGAGAGAGAGGAGATTTACATCCCTAAGGTAGGAAAAGGGGCCAAAGCCAGGAAACATGGGCAACAACCATAGCTCAAAGAGCACATGGCCATATCAGAGTCTAGTAAGGCAATGGCCAGGAAAGTATTTTTAAAAAACAGATTTTTAGAAGGGATGAGGAATGGGGGTGTGGGGAGTGAAAAGGTAAAGGAGCACTCCTATTTCTTGGCCTTGGTGGTCCTGAGAGGATGAAAGTCTCACACAGGATGGAACCAACCATCCAAGATTGATAGCCCCATCCTAAATGAAACTAAACAGATACAGGCATCAGGGAAACCTGAAGCTGCCTAAGAGTTTTAGCACCATGTGGCTATCCAAAATATTAACACTACCTAAAGAGGTGATGCTGTCACTAACCCTACCGCTGACTCACTGGAGGAGTTCCCACAAACCTCAGCTTTGGAACAAAATAATTAACAAGAGAAAAAATATTGGAAATGACTTCCATGTTATAAATTCATAATTCATGTTTTGAAATATATTGTCGTTCAAAAGACACCATTAAGAAAATAAGACAAGTCACAGAATAGGAGAAAATGTTCACAAGTCATACATATATATCTGACAGAGGATTTGTATACAGAATATATAAAGAACTTTCAAAAACTCAATAATAAAAAAGATAAACCCAAATTTAAATAGGCAAAGGATCTACACAGCTATCCTAACAATATATAAAAGACCAATAATCATCTGAAAGATACTCAGCATCACTGTTCATAAGGGAAATAAAAATTAAAGCTACAGTGAGGTACCATTTCAACCCTACTAGAGTAGCTATAATCAAAGAGACAGTAACAATGTTTTTGAGGATGTAGAGAAACCGGAACCTAAATACACTGCTGGTGGGAATATGAAATGGTACAGCCATTTCCAGACTTTCCAGTTTGGAAATTTCTTTAAAAAATAAACATGACATCATATAACTCAGTAAGATACCTCTTTTAGGTATCTACCCAAGAGAAATAAAAACTTACATCCACACAAAGACTTGTATATGAATGTTTACAGCTGCATTATTCACAATAGCCACAAAGCAAAAACAATCCAAATGCCTACTCAGTGGTGAATGGATAAAGAAAATAAGGTATCTCCATTATAACAAAGTTCTGATACACACTTGGAGATGTGTGAAACTCGAAAACATACATTATGCTAAGTGAAAGAAGTTAGCCACAAAGACCACATACTGGATGATTCCACTTCTATGAAATGTCCAGAAAAGTCAAATCTATTGAGAGGGAAAATAGATTGGTGGTTGCCTGGGGCTGGGAATAAAATGGAGTGACAGCAAATGGGCAGAAGTTAGCTTTTTGAGGTAATAGAAATGTTGTGAGATAGGGTAACAATGCTTATATTACTGTAAATTTACTAAAAATCACCTGTTTGTACCCCCAAAACAGGTAAATTCTATGGTACATAAATTATACCTTAGTAAAACCATTTAAACAAACAAACAACTCCCTGTCTATTCTACAGGGGAGTCAACTCACAACTGAAGTTCTCTCTGATGTGCTCAAAAGGACAGAACATACATTAAAAAAGAGAGAACTGGTATCCAAGGTACTTCATGATGGAAGCAAACACTTAGGGAATGTTTCAGTTTGTGTGAGCCCAGAGTCCACTCCATCATATGGGGAGGATGTTCTGTAATTCCCTCTTTGTATACTTCCAAAATATATTGTAATGACTACTGGTTGATTTAATATGTTGCAGAAAGCCTTTTGTACCTACTTCATTAAGCCCTGAAAAGACTGCAAAAACATGGAACACTTCTTCTAAAATACACTCAATTTGATGACTGGAAGAGTAATTTAAAAGAGTCGAACAAAAAGGTATAAATTTTGTTTCTATAATCCAAATCAGGAGAGATGTTGTGACATCATTCCCTAGACCAAAGGTTAGTAAACTTTTTTCTGGAAGACCAGTTAGTAAATATTTTATGATCTGTGTTGGGCCAAGAGAAAAAATTAAGGATATTATGTAAGTACTTATATAACAATTTTAAAACATAGAAACCCTTTCCATCTCACAAATCATACAAAAACTGGCAGCAGGCGAGATTTGGTTGACTGACCCTAGTTTACCAACCCCTAACTTACAAATGCTCCAAACACATACACAACTGCTCAATTTAAAACCATCTCTCTGTCATACATTTACCTCACCATACCCAACTTTCCAAACATACTTTCCTGTGGCAATGTAGAATTAGACCCTCACAGAGTTGTGTTTTTGAAAGACATAACCTTTCAAATAGCCAAAACCTACAGCAGAAATTGCTTATAACTTTCAAGTTGGAAGAGAAATAGAGTTAAGGGTAAATGACTAAAATGAAGCATATCTTAATTAACAATAGCTTCAAAGAATGTAAAAATATTTAAATCTTTGTTTAGCCTTCACTGACAGACTGAGAAGGACTCCCTTAAACACATTTTTACTTCTAACAAGTTTTCATTTTCATATAAAATCTTATCTAATAGTAGTTCCCCATAGTTCCTCTGCACAAATAAACCAGAAGGTTTAATGTTTCACTACTGATCTCAGGTTCTAAGTCAAGAAAATGCTGGGATTCAGACCTAGACACTGACTTGGTGGATATAGACTATGGACTAGAGAGAACATAACCAACCCACAGACTAGGCTTACCTGCCTAACTCCACTTCTGAAACTTACCTGGCTCTGTGCTCAAGGGATTCCTCAGAAGGCTCCCCATTCTGGGCTTCGACTGCCTCAATCTCCTAACAACCATGTTTCTTCAGGCATTAGGCCAGCAACTGCTTCCTAGCTTTGTTTTTTAAAAAATTTATTTAAAATTGTGGGGTACAACTCAGAGTGAGGTATACAAATATTCACCATGCAGTTACCCTTATCGATGAGGTGTGCCACCCCTTCCTGAGGCAGATATCGACTACTGTCAATCCCATCTCCCCACCTCTTACTCCCCTCCCCACAGTTTCCTGTCACTTTCAATCCTTTTCTTATAGTAATACAGTAGTTGCTCAAGGTCCACTTATGATTGAGAACATGTGATACTCAGATCTCTCTAGCTTTGTTTTTAAAGGTGTGGCATCACAGAAGCTGTAATTACAATCAGGTCTCCCACTGGAAGCTGTGAGAGAATTTAATCTTGTGAGAGGCCAAGTCACACCTGTAGTCCAGGGCACAACTGAGGAGGTTAGGAGGACACCAGGATGGCTGCTGGGAAGGCTACTGCCAGTGCACAATAGACAGGTTTCAGTGACACCTGGCACATCCATAGACATTAAAATCTTTTGTAAAATCAAGGCACTATTTAGCTAAATCATTCTTTGATTTTTTCAACTGTTTCACATTCAATGCCAAGATGCTGATCTACCTGCATGCCTATTGATAGTCCTTGTAGTGATCTTCCATAAATGTTACAGATATTCACTGGGGTTCCTAGCAGCTCTTTGAAATTCTTCACTTACCAAGAGAACACAAGCAGACATCTAAGTCACTCAGGGTGATTTAGTAGGGCTGCTGAAAAGGGAAATGTTTGAATATGGAATGAGGGTCCAAACTCTCCTGATCCTCAGTGAGCCCTTTGGGCACATTCCACTTCTCTTTTCCCAAAATGGTAAGATACTCTGCAAAAACATCATGGCACTACAAACATCACCTGGACATTCAAAGGGAAAATTCAAGGAGCAGCAACAAAGTAATAAAGAAGTCAGGAGCTCTGAGCTTCTGTTTCTCCTTCAGTCGAATGGAAGGTCATTGTTACTGGCTCACTACGCAAGAGTGTTGAAGTGGAGGATGGGATGAATCGAGCTACACAGAAGCAGACAAACTATACATTTCACAAAATGTTATGCTTGTGAAATAAGTTAACAGCAACATGTTTCATGGTGATCTGGAGACTCCTCAGTGCCCAGAAGAATTTTCCTGAGATTATGGCATTATAGAAAACGGTTTTTTGAATGGGAACTGTTCAGGATTGAGAATAAAATACCGTCAAAATCCCAAAGAATGACTAAAGGTCAAACCCCTACCACATTCCTTTATGCACACACAACCACCATCAGCCTAGTCTAATATCAGATTTTTTCCCTGTCCTTGATATTAACTCATGAGATTAAAGTCAAGTTAATTTATGCCCATTTGACCACACTGCATGCATAGATCTTCTTCTTCTCTTTCCCTGGGAGCAAACTACATATCTAAATTATTAATTTAAACTGAATAGTAGCACTACCAAATTCTGTGCTAAAAAATGTTATTTGACTACATGTTCTTTTGTAAAATGTCTATTCACATACGTGGCTTGATCTGGGTGATTTTTAAAATTAAACCTATAAAGATTTAGATTAGTCCAGGCTTGGTGGTTCAGCCTGTAATCCCAGCACTTGGGAGGCCATGGCAAGTGGATTGCCTAAGCCCGTAGGTTTAAGACCATCCCAGGCAACTTGACGGGACCTCGTCTCTACAATACATAAAAAAATTGCTAGGCATGGTAGAGCACACCTGTAGTTTCAGTGACTTGGAAGGCTGAGGTGGAAGGATCACTGGAGCCCAACAGGTCGATGCTGCTCTGGGGTGGCTGTAAGCATATCACTGTACCCTAGCCTAGGCAACAGAGACTCCAACTCGAAAAAAATTTAGATTAAACTAGAGCTATTGCTTCTAACAATGGGCCAATACCATTTTAGCCCTTATGCATTTGGTGAAGATACTAAAATTATAGAGAATTAAGTCATATAGAAGACAGATAATGTATATATCTCTTCTCTCAGTTGGCTCAGAGATATATTTTTAAAATACTCCTATGTTTCTTAATTTTGGCTAAACTGATTTTTAATATGTCTGCTGATCTAAAAAATGACTGTGAAAATCAATTCCCTTGTATTTGCTAAATGGGAGAAAAACAAAACAATTGATCAGTGCTTATACTGTGAAACACCCTTGCTATTTGCAAGCCACAACTCCTTCTCACTACTACTGAGACATGAACATAGCACACTGACTGCCTCCCAGAACCCTGTCTACATCAACTTTATTGACTTGCATTTCATTTAAGGTACTTATGAATTTGTGGTTTAGAAGGAAAGTGAATTTTGCTTCATCATTTTCTGGAAATCATTTTAATATAGTCTACTTCTGTATTTTTCAAGCTCAACCATGCATTCAAATATAAGCCCTGTGACTTCAATTTGTTTTTTAAAGGCACTAAGATAAGACTAAAAAATTGGCATTTACCTGAGAAGTTTCAATTTCCTTTTCTATAAAATGAGATGATTGGACTATAAGAACACTAGTGCTAAAAAAAACTATTTAATAAGAATTCAACATTGGTTTTTGTCTTTAAAAAGCTAAGGTCCACAAACAGTTGGAAGATGAGCATGCAATACTATCAATAATGGTAAATTAAGTTGTGAGTTAACATCAGTGAGAGAAATCAATCTGTTGTATTGTGACCAGTTGTACTGGAGCTGCTTCAAAAATGTTTCCCAGATTAGGCCATGACCTTTTGTGGGAGATTTTGAAACATGTTTTGAATTCTAGGTGGTAAAAAAACCCACCTGTTATGTCAGCTGACAATGTGTATTTTTAACCACCTTTGTGAAAGGGAGTACATTTAGCCAACTCGCTTAGATGAAGTGTACTAAGTATTGAGCAGAGGGGAGCATGAGGGAACTGACAAGGAACTGCAGAATCAATGGTAATAATCTTGCATGTGCTCTGGAGAGTAGTAGAAATCAACCCATGAGGTCTGTTTGGGTGTAATGCTTCTAAACACACTGAAGATATTTTATGGTATACTGGTAAACAGAAGTGGGGTGATGGGTAAATTTGCCCAATGCCATTAAAAAGTAGGAACTAGACTTGGCTACCTTTTATATGTGAGCATTACAAAGGCATTAAGTCAATTTCATTCATTCCTAGGATTTAATGTGCAAGATGTGTTAGATATCACAGGAAATGGAAAGATGCATTTATGGAATTTACAGTCTAGGTCCTCTAGTCAAGAACTGTAATGGATTAAATATTCAAAAAACCACAACTCAGGAAAATATGTGAAATAAATATTTTCAAAGTGCCTTTGGGTTTCAGAGAAGGCGTGAGATGTCAAATGGCTAAACCTCAGCAACACTTCACGGCTGAGGGGATATATAAAAAGGGCCTGGGGCAACAGACTTTGAGGAACTTTCATCTTGCTTTATTAGAAGTACTGTAGTTTTCTAACTGCAGACTGAGAAGTTGGGTAAGTTTACCCATGACTAAGCAGAGAGATACCACAGTCATCTATACTGTTCATGGAGAGAAGGGAAAAGAGAGGAAACTAGGATCTATTAAAGCCTTCGTGTGCAAATTTACAAATTCTGTAACAACCCAAGGATTTAAGCAGCACTGCATAACTATAACTAGATCATCAGTCAAAAGACTCTTGGGCTTATACGAGAGGGAAGTCAGATTTTTTTTGTAGGTGAATCTGATTTCAAATCCCATTTGGGTCCTATTACCCACCAGTAGGTTTCCAGTATCTGAAAACTATGCTACTAGAAATTAAAACAGAAAAAACCAAAAAAGAAAATAAAAACAAAACAAAAAAAGATAAGGAATTATAGCCTATCAAAATGCAAACACCTCTGGGTCAAATCACACAAGCCATTATCAAGGAGTAAAACTTTTGCTAGATTAATTTGCAAGGAAGCTGGGAATGTATTTTTGAAGGATAATAGATGATGGGAAAGAGGGAGTTCCAGGGACGTCAGTGTTGGCCCCCACACATCAACAGTTCAGAGTGCCATGGAGGAGTTGGACGTGTCAGAAAAATCATTGCTCCCTCGATGCAGATAAAAGGAAACAAATCTATCCCCATTAGACCAAGAAAAGGAGATTATTCTATTGCAAGCCCAGGGCTGTTGGAAGGATTATGGTTGCCTCAGCCCACTTTGTCTTGGGAGATGCCACCAACCCCAAGAAGTAGAGCCATGAGTCAGAAATGCAAAGGATGCGATGATGAAATTGCCACCAGCCAGGGTTTCTTCCCTGGCACCAAGTTCCTGGCAACAGTTTTGTTATTCATGGGATACTCCAATTCTTCCAAGGGGACTCTGGGACTGAGGTGCCCATCCCTTCTCCTGGCTGCTCCAAGGTCTAGGCTTTTCCCAAAGCTGTGTGCTCTTCTAGTGACTACAGCAATGCAGGGTATAAGCAGACACACCACTTCCCTCCTCTACAGTAGCCCATCTTTCTTTAGTTGAGTGTTGTGCTATTGGTCTTCTTATCTCTCTTTTCTAAGTGATACTCCTGCACAGAATTTGGATTTGCTCTTAGTGAATTCTCCTTGACACCTTTCCCACCCTCAGTCTGAGGGCTGGGTGTTGTGAAGCAGAAATTTCTGTCTTTCCTATATGCTGCATACTTGACAGCAAGAAGTATCTGGATAAAATAATTCAAGATGTAATAATATCTCTTTGTCAAATCAAAATTGGCACAGAAACAACATACTTGCCAGCCTTTTTCTTTCCTTCCTTCAAAATATCTTTGAAGAAAAGGAGATTCCTCCTAGTTTCCTCAAAAAGTCAAAATTCACCCACTGTCACCAATATATTCACTACTTTTTAGAAAGTGTGATTCCCACAACCATCTACTGTTACTACCATTTTGAACTCAGTTCTTGTTTCACAAACATTGTGTACTTTCCTGCTGTCAGTCTTTGCTCATGCTGTTTCTTCCACTGCAAGAGATTTCCTCCACATACCACCAACATATCACTTCCTCCAAGGCCCATTCCAAGATCATTCTGATCCCAATCTGACATGCACACTCCTTTGAGCTATAGAGAGGCTCAGTTCATATTTCTCTTTTTTCATTTATTCATTCTTCTTTGGCCTAGAATTTTTTGTTCCTGTCTTATGCCTACTACCGTGTGTTAACGTCCTTGAAGGGAAAGAGATCATCTCTATATCACCAGCTCCACTTTCTGCTTGTGTTGGGATTTCAATATTCATGACATTTAATTAAACTTGCCCAAGACCGTCAATTAGGTTTCACATGTGATGCTCCAGAAAATATTCTTAGTGAAGTAGATACTTTATGATCTAGAAAGGATCATATGATTTTATAGGTGTGTGTGTATGTGTGTTTGTATTCTCCTCAAGCATATATAAAACCTATATAAAGGTCTTAGACAACTGTTTAACAGATCTCAAATGAATGTAAGTAAATTATTTATTTCCTGAAGTTATCTTTTGAGAACACTGTTTTTTAATCTAAAAAGATGTGTGTGTGTGGGGGGTGGTCACTAACCTACTTAAATTCAGAAGTCTTACAGGATGAGATAATAAATCCAGCAGCTCACAGCTGAATTTAACTTGACAAAGTTCATTTTACAATTTACTGCTATTCCCTTTGTTTGTAAGTGTACCTGCATTCATTTTGGGCAAGAATAAAAACACTGATAAAATATGGAAACGATAAGAATTTACTCCTCTTCTTCAAAAAGAAACTCATGGAAAGCATTTCTAGGATAATCACCTCTCAAATACATTTATAACAATGTTTTGCATGTCCCTGGAAGAAATGGGAGCGAGAAACAGCATTTGAGAGCATAGGGAGAAAAAAAGAACCACAGCACAACTTTACTAGGATTTTTCCTCTACTCAGAGAAACAGCATAGTTCCTGTTTTTGAATCCTCTACAATGTAACCTGAGACAATCCACTTAACCTTCCAGGGCCTCAGTTTCCTCAAGTGTTAAAAGGAGAACAGGAGGAATAGTAGGAGAAGGAGGAGGAAGAAAAGGGAATCTAATTCCTTCGTTTACATCTCAGCGCTGTTGTGAAAATGGTATTAAATATGGTTCGCAAAAGTTTCTTGAAATCAAATGGCTATAAAAAGGTGAAGGGTTGTTACTATGACAACCTGCCTGGTTACCATACTCAGCCTCTTCTGACATGTGTTTCTCTTGCTAAAGCAGAAAAGGGTCTCAAGAGAGGTAAATTAGTTATGATTGTATTCCAGTAAGATACTTCTCTATATCTGCTCTTTCCAAATTGACTATATTCTACAAAGAAAATGTTCATATATTGTTGTATGATACATGCTTGCAATATTTGATACCACTTTAAATGAACATTTGATACCACTTTAAATGAACAAAATGGA
>CAUYQG010048210.1:0-33430 GCA_963574415.1 Tarsius wallacei
GGATGGACATCTTAACAATGTTGATTCTTCCTATCCATGAGCATGGAATATTTCTCCATTTGTTTGTGTCTTCTTGGATTTCTTTGAGCAGTGTTTTGTAGTTCTCATTGTAAAGGTCTTTCACTTCTCTGGTTAGGAAGAAGCCGAGGTATTTCATTTTTTTGTGTGGCTATTGTGAATGGGATTGTGCTTTTAATTTGGGTCTCTGCCTGCTTGTTGTTGGTGTATAGGAATGCAACTGTCTTTTGCATGTCTATTTTGTACCCTGAGACTTTGTCAAAATCCTTTATCAGTGTAAGCAGATTTTTGACAGATTCTCTTGGATTTTCAAGGTATGTGATCATGTCATCAGCAATGTGGTATAACTTGACTTCCTCTTTTCTTATTTGAATACCTCTGATTTTCTTCTTTTGTCTAATTGCTATTGAGACACTTTTCTATTGCTCAAAATAGTTTTTGAACTCATCCATTTTGATACCTTTTAGTACTTCGACCATTTTTTGTTTCACCTCTTCCACACCAGCAAAATGGTTTCCTTTGAGGACTTTTTTCATCTGGGGAAACAAACAAACAAAATCTTTCGACGTGAGATTGGGTGAATAAGAATGGTGGGTCATGAGGTTCATGCTGTTTTTGGTCCAAAACTGCTGAACACTCAGTGAGGAGTGGGCAGATGCACTTGTAAATCACCCATCATGAAATGGGCAAACATGTTGAAAAGAATCTCCAAAAAAAAAAAAAAAAATTCACTGAAGTTGAATGCAGCCTCTCATAACAATGCTAGCTGGTATACTGTTGCTGAAGGGTTCCTAGAGCACTTACCTAGTGGAAGAAGTCTCTACTACAAGGGGCCCACCTCCAAAACATAATTCCAGGTTTTCTTGGTTCCCTCTTGTATTTTATAGGTTAGAGTTAAAAAATAGTTATCCCTAAATTTCTGTACTATCTCTCTTTGGTCTTGCTCACTATTAAGCAGGAGAGAGTCATAGGCAGACTCTTTATCACCTAGAAAATTCTAGAAAAGAATCTCCATTTCTTTTTCCTTGTTTTAGTAATGATAACTTTTGTTTTCAAGATTTTGAAGCCAAATGTTTAAAATTTAAAAATGGTAAAAATAGATCAAGCTGATGTGTTTGTGGAGGAGTGGAGGAGGACATGATCAATTCCCAGGCAGAAAGAAGACTCCCTTGGACAATTTAAAAACCACCCATCTGAAGACTGAGTCCAAATGCTTAATATAACATATAAAGTCCTCCAAGATATGCTCACCTTTTATACCTCTTCTGGCCTCATATATCATTATTCCCTGCCCCCAAATGTAAGCTGACAACTGGAAACTGCTTTTAGAAGTTCACATAATGATTTCTTTCACATTGCTTGTTTAGTGTCCCCCTCTGGAATTCTTTTCTTGGTTGCTTTTTAATTCTCCCCATTCTAAAAACACTTAAGACTTCCCTGTCTCCCTGACTTTGGGTGAAAGTCCACTTTTCTGTATTCTGATAGTCTGGTGTATATATCACTATCACAGTTAGTGTGTATACTATCACAGACCAGCTGTAAACAACATAGTGAGACCCTGTTGCTACAAAAATGAAATTTAAAAAACCTGGGCTGGTGGCATGTACCTCTAGTCTCAGTTACTTGGGAGGCTGAGGTGAAATAATCACCAGAGTCCAGGAGGTTGAGGCTGTGGTGAGCCATGATCATGCCACTGCACTCCATCCTGGACCACAGAGTAAGAGTCCAACCCAAAAAATTAAAACTAAAACTAAAATGAAATAAAATAAGTATGTTTAGAATGATTAAAGATATAAAATAGTTAATTGAAATTATAAGCAAATCATATGACACTATTAAAAATGAAATTAACATATTTGAAAAAAGAGTAAAACTTTTAGAAATAACAAAAATACAATAATTGAAATGAAAGTTTCATTCACTAAAATTTAGACACACATAAAAATAGAATTAGCAGATTGAAGAAATTACTAAAAATGTAATACAATAAAATAAAGAGTTCGAAAATATGGATAAGTGATCGATCTTCAGAATACAACTAAAAGATCTAATACAAACTGGTAAAAGTGTTTGAAGAAAAGAAAAAGGGGATTGGTGAGAAGCAGTCTGTGTAAATACTATGACTATGAACAGACCAAATTTCTCAGATGAAGAAATTAAATCAGAACCAAGATAAGTATAAACAAATCTATGATAGCAATTCTCAGCTTGCTGGGAAACTATACAACATCAAAGAAACTGGTAAAATATCAGGCAAGTCTCCATATGCATGAGCTGTACAAAACAATTAACAATAAAGTCAACCAATTTGGTGGTAGAATTTTAAAAAAAGAAACTAAAATTGTGAACAGAAAGAAGTAATGTGCCACATGGGAAGAAGTGACTGAGGGCAGATATCTGAATGTTTGTTAAAAAGTGAATAGCAGTGTTGACTTTTACCGTTATAAGTCCATATGCATAATAAAATTTTAAGGAAACCAATTTTTAAAAATGGGAATGAGGCTGGGTTTGGTGGCTCAGCCTGTAATCCCAGCACTTTGGGAGGCCGAGGCAAGTGGATTGCATGAGCCCGTGGGTTCGAGACCAGCCCGGCCCAAATTGGTGAACCCTCATCTCTACAATAAATGAAAATTTAGCCGGGCATGGTAGCACGCACCTGTAGTTCTGGCTACTTGAAAGGCTGAGGTGGAAGGATAGCCAGAGCCTAGCAAGTCAACGCTGGAGTGGCCATGAGTGTCATCCAGCCTGGGGGATGGAATGAGACTCCAACTCGAAAAAAAAAAGGGGGGAATGCTCAATTTCCAAACTAGCAGATGCTGTAAAAATAAATAAGGGAAACTCAATTCAACAGAAAGAAGAAATAAAAACAAACAACATGATAAGAGATCAAAACAAAATAAAATGTCAAAAAGTTCAAGTATATCAGAAATTTCAATAAATGTAAAAGCACTGAATCTCATCTCCTAAAAGTTTTTGATTGGATTTTGAAAAAATAGCCCTTTTTCCTGAATAATTAAATTCACAAGACTCAAGTCAGGTTCAAGAAAGGGAGGCCTATGCAGTGTGCGTGTGTGTATGTGTGTGTGTGTGTTTGTGTGTGTGTGTTGAGGGTGGGAATTGGGAGGGGGAATGAGTGGGGATAGTTAGTATCAGAGTCCAGACTTAGTAAGTAGGGCATCTGCAAAGAAAAGAAGGTCGGATAGCCTGGTGTGGAGTGTAAGAGCCTGAGTGGGGGAAGGAGTGTCTGCACTGGGCAGCAGGGATGATGGCAACAGCCATAGTCTGGCATGGAGTGGTAGAACCTGCTGGGTCAGCTTGGTGACTACATAGTGGAGGCAGTGGTGATGGCTTGGCATTGTTGTCAGGGCCTGAGCAAGTTAAGTAAAGTGTTGGGTGTCTGTGTAGCTGAAGGCGCACGTGAAGCAACAGCAATTGTAGATTCGTTACATACAGAAGGATTGATCTGGCTAAAAAAAAAAAAAAAAAAAAAAAAATCAAGGATAATGGGTGTTATAGACTAAATGCTTGTACCTCTCCAAAATTTGTTTATTAAACCCTAACCTCCAATGTAATAGTATTTAGAGACGGAGCCTTGGGGAGGTAATTAGGATTAGATGAGATCACAAGGGTGCAGTTCCTCTCTTCCCTTCTCTTCCCTTCTCTTCCCTGTCTCTCTTTCTTCATCTTCAAGCCAGGAAGCAGGCTTTCACCGGGAACTGAATCCGTTGGCATCTTAATCTTAGGCTCCCCAACTTCTAGAGTCGTAAGAAAAACAAATGTATGTTGTTTAAGCAACCTCATATATGAGATTTTGTTCAAGCAACCCAAGCAGACTAACACAAAGGGAATAAAATTTCTTACTGTGGTAGAAGGAACTTATAAATATGGAAAGCAATTAAACTGGAATTAATCCTGTGGTGTTGCATTGGAATTGATGATGGTATAAACTCACATTTTTCAATACATACACAGACGGATGAGTAAAAAGCACATATAGATGTAAATGTATACATATATTTTTACATATATTTCCTGATTATGTCCACTGATAAGCCTGAGCAGTCCCGACTCCAATATGAATGAATATCTAGCACACTGATCTTCCTTTCTAAATATCATTCTCAGCTATAAGGAACTAGGAGAAATGACTGGTTTTAAGGCTGAGACAGGCAAAGTACAATAAGAGCATGGAAATGTAGAAAGTGAGGAAGTGCTCAGAAAATGATGTAGACAAAAGCAACTTGGAGAGGCCCGCATTGGACAAATATTGGAATGATTTGAGCAACAAAATAATGATAACAATGAATTTTAGCCCACTGAATAAAATAGCAAGTTATTTATCCATATGGATATAAATAAACAAATGCATAAATAAATGGGAGAAGAGAAAGCTTTTTGTTACAGTAGAAGGCCAACTAATTTATGTGGATGAAATGATGCAACAGGCATTATTTGGCAACTATCTTACTAACAATGCAGTCATAAAACATCAATGGATATTAAAACTAGTGAGAAAAAATTGATAGGAATGGAATACTTAGTCTCATAGATTTGTTAGTTGCAAAGGGAAAAATAACTTTAGAGCAAAGAAACCTAGAAGACACCACTTTATTAAGTGATAAAAGTTAACATCACTACTAGCAGGACAAATTGAAATTGTGCATCATCTGGTAGACTATAATAAGAAAACAATATTATTTTTGTGATAGTCCTGCAATCAATGTATAACCTGAATTCAGTCATGCGAACTATCAGACAAAAATTTAAGGACATTCCACAAAATGGTATTAATTTTTAAAAGTGTCAAGGTCATGAATGCTAAGGAGTCTGAGAACTATTTCAGATTAAAAGAATAAAACAGACATTGCTAAATGCAACATGTAGCTGTGGGCAGGATAATATTGCTGTAGAAATCATTATTGGAAAAACTACCGAAATTTTAATGGTGTCTGTGGATTACATCATAGCTATGTCAGTACTAATTTCCTGATTTTAATGGCTGTATTGTGTTTATTTAGGCAATGCTCTTGTCCATAGGGATTACACATAAAGTATTCTGGGGCTATGGAGGCATAATGCTTTCAGTTTACTCTCAAATTATTCAAAAAAATTATTTGAGCATAGTTCTAAATTTTATGTTTAAATTTTAAAATATTTCAAAATAAAAACTTAAAGAATACAGCCATATGATGTTTAAGGAGTGATACTTAAAACATAATAAAAGACTGTGTGTGGTGGGATAGAGAAAGATTTAGGGGTAAAATACTAATCAACGAAATCTCATGCAGCAATGTTTCTTCATAGGGGAAAAAGTCTTATTAGGGATAAAGCAGACCACTATATAATGGTAAAAGACAGCATTACATATAATAATGGTAATTATTAAATAAAATTATATAAAACAATGTTAGTAATGGTAATAATAATAATAATAAAATACAGAAATATGTAATAATTTTGGAGGCGTATATGTCTAAAAGCATAAGTATCAAGTAAATGTTAATAGTATTACAATAGGAAGTTTATAGTTCTCTAGTTATACTAGCAGTTTAAGCAGCCAGTTTTCAGTGTTTGATAGATAAAAAGACCAAAGAATTAGTAAGGATATAGGAGACTTAAACTATACAAGTAGCTAACTTTATAAGTATATATTTATAGACGACTGCATCTTCAAATTAAGTCATTTACATTTTCGAACACATATAGAAAAGTTACAAAAATTGACCTCTTAGAGGCTGCAAAATAGGTTCAATAAACACAAATAATAAGTGTTATACAAACCATCCTTTCTACAGATGTTATATGAAGTGGGACTGATAATCAAGTCAACGATATATACATATACACAGATGCATACTCATACATACACATACACACATGACACAGTTGTGAATAGTTCATTTTTGAACAACTGATCATAATAGATATTTAGAAGGAATAGCAATAAGAAAACATATAGGATGCAAATAAAGAAGTATTTACAGAGTAGTTTACAACCTCCAAAAGCACATGTTAAGAAAAAAATAAATTTAATAGCTGCTCTTTAACTCAAGAACTAAGGAAAAATCTAAAGAATAAAACCAAATAAAGCAGAATAAGGAAAATCATAGCAATATTCTAGTGAAATAAAAAGAACTCACATATTAGAATAAAGAAATCAACCAAAAGATAGTTCTTTAAGTATATTGATAAAATCTACTTGCTATAAAAGATTGATGCAATTTCATATATGCAATGGAATATTATGCTGCCATAAAGAAGGGCAAACATATGAACTTTGCAGCAACTTGGATGGATTTAGAGTCAATCATACTCAGTGATCTATCACAGAAACAAAAAACAGAGTGCCATATGTTCTCACTCATAAGCAGACCTTGATCAATTATAATACCATAAGAAAGGAATTGGTAGTAGTGGGAAACTGTCGGGGGAGTGGGGTGGGATTGGCAGTTGAGGGAAACTGTTAGAGGAGGGAGGGGCACACCTCATCAACAAGGGTACCTGCATAATCACCGTTTGTATACCTAACCCTGAATTGTACCCCACATCTTTATTTTAAAAAATGGATGCAATTTCAAGCAACAAAATAGCATTGTTAGGAATGAAAAAGAGAAAACTCCATAGACAGAGAAGAAACAAATCATAAGTTAATTTTATGAAAAACTTCAGTGACAATTTTGCTAAAATGGATAATTTTCTAGACAAATTTAATTTAACAAACATTGTTCACCTATATATCCTTTGATGTAATCAACTCAGTGGTTTTAAAATTTGCCAACAAGAAGTATTATACCCAGAAAGTTTTACCAGCATATAATTGCTACCTTTTATAAAATCTTCCATACACTAGAAAAAGAAGGGAAGCCCTCTAGCTCATTTTGTGTGGCTTTTGGAAACTTGTTCTAAAGCCACTGCCCACCCTATTTCTTCTCTCTTCTCCCTGCACCCCTACTCCCAATCTCTCTAATTTCTAATCTACCTCATATGGCCATGAATTCCTATATTAGTAGTACCTAGAAATTCACAATTTCACTTCAGTTCGGCAATATTTATCAAGTAGCCTACTGCATTCCAGGCCCTATGACAGTCTTTGGAGTAAAAGGCACATCTACAAAGCAGATTGACTGCTAGCTTGAAGCAAGTAAAGTCTTAGTTTTGGGAGAAAGTGCAGCTGGCAACTTATGAATGCCTAAATCATCAACTTATCTGCATTTTTTCCTCTTCTTGCTGTTTTTTGAGCTGTTTTGCAGTATGAGTTTAAACACAAAACAAATGGCAAAGACCTCCCAAGACATAATGTGGCAAACTAATTGTAGCTGTATGACATGAAACAGCACAATCCAGAGGAAAAGGCATCATTGAAAGTTAGATGATCAGGCTTATGCATGTCATTTTGCTAGTGAGTTACCTGCAGCAAATTATTAAACCTCTGTGTGCCTCAATGCAACAGAACTACTACTATCTCTCCTGTTGGTTTGGCAGTATTGCTGAGAAGTAAATGGAATAAAATTAAATAACATACTTGAAATCCCTTCAAAGAACATCACATAAATAAAAGTGAGTTTATCATCTTTATCATCATTAATATATAGTGCAAAATAGATTTCTATTTAAAAAATAAATTTTGAGACAGATTTGAAAGCAAGATAGGTATAAGTTCACAGGGAAAATGATTTTTTAGGGAAGTATTATTATATCTTTTCTAGTTTGCATATTCCATACCATACAATTCCACAGCGCTATGGCCTTCCGACTGCAATTCACTTGTATTGTGATTCACAAAACATTCATATGTGCATACACACATAGCTTTACATATCATATGTATACAAATAAAAGATCTTACAAAGCAATATTTACCTTTTCAGATACCTTCTTACCTTTGAAGCTTGATATTTCATTCTATATATTTTTTTATTTCATTCTATATATTCCACATAACTATATTCCATATAATCTATTTTATTTTATTTTCAAAAGCTGCATTTATTTCATGACTTCACTTTGAAAACTGGTGTTTAAATATATATCTCATTTTCATGTCTTTTTTTAAGATGATTCTAATGAAAGAGCTTATTAAAGCTAATGGAATAAGGCCATGCAAAAGTCACATTTTTTTTTCTGTTGGATTCCAGAGCAACCAGTACTAAAAATTTATATTCTGCAATTGAGGAGTTCTGTTTGTGTTGCATCCAGACTTTAAAAATTGCAGCACAAAGAGTTGTTAAAAAAAAAAAGAAAGTCACCAGACTTTTCAGTTTCTTTCCAATGATCTTTGAAAGGAAGAATGACTGAAGGGAATTCTTAAGAATGAGCTCACAAGTAAGATGGAAGGAAGCTCTACGCTGTTATATTTTTAAGTGTGAATAAATTCTTATTGAATCCAGCTGAATTTTTTGGACTATCATCTCTGTCTTTTTCTAAAAGGGAAATTATCATGAAATAATTACAATTAGGTTATTATAACCTGGGATACCGCTACATTTTTTTGTTCTCAATTACCTTAACCTTTGGTATGTAAAAGTGACAAAAGTCATAATAGTTTATAATACCATAAAATATTAACTTTTTGTAAAGTGAAAGAACTTTATTTGCTGAGATATAATTAATTTTTAATGTATATATTACATTTCAAAACTAATTTTAATACATATTAAATCAGCAAGGCAATCTCTTTTTAAAAAACCTTAATGAATCACAATGTAAATAAATATTTATATTTAAATATATAAAACAATTAAATAAAAAAACAATTGAATTGGGAGACACTTATTTCAATCATAAAAAAATAGAAGAATACATTAGAGTATTAGAGTTCTTCAAAGAAACAAAACTAATAAGATATAAGAGGACATTTATTGTAGGAATTGACTTGTGGTTTTAGAGAGAAGTCCTATGATCAGTCATCTGCAAGCTGGAGAAACTGGAAAGCTGGTTGTGTAATTCAGTCCAAATCCAATGGCCTGAGAACCAAGAAAGGCCACTGAAATAAGTTCTGGTTTGAGTTCAAAGGCCAAAGAATCAGGATTGCAAATGTCTTAGGGCAGGTAAAGATGGATGTTCCAACTTGAACAGAGAGAGTGAATTGACCTTTCCTCTGCCTTTTTCTGTTTAGGCCTTCAATAGATTTGATGATTCCTGCCCACAGTGGTGAGGGCCATCTTCTTTACTCAGTCTACTGATTCAAATGCTAATCACTCTCAAAATCACCCTCATAGGGGCACCTCAAAATAATGTTTACCAGCTATCTGGGAATTCCTTAGCTCATTTAAGTAGACATATAAAATTAACCATCACTAACAAATTAATTATTTTATGAGAAAATTTGCTTGAGCATTTTTGAAAGATAATGAAAACAGGCAATTATTATGTTCCTTTTATATGCTAAGCAGCATGCCTGTTATTTTAGACATTTTAAAATCAGCTCTTTCAAAAATTTTCTATGACAGATTATAATAGATTGGAAAGCTGAGGTTTTGATAATTAAGTAGTTAGAAGCAAATCCATACTGCAAACTTTGACCTGTGACTCCCTCTAAAACCTGAACCCTTAAGTTAATACATGTAGTTTTCAGAATCCTAAATATTATTATGACAAATAACTCCCAAATATTACTATCACAGGCATTTTTCCTGTATTGTAGACCCTCCACATATGCACAGACAACTCTAATTCAATGTGTCCCAAAATGGACATCTTATCTTCTCTTACTCTCACTCATCCCTACCTTTCTGCAAACTCCTCACAGTCTGACTGACCTCTTGACGATCTCCCATTACCTCCTTTCAATGAACAGCCCCTGTCAGTCACCTACATCAGCAATCTGGGAGACCCCTTTAATTCATTTTGCTCCATAAAACCTCCACTCTACTTAACTCCAATTGTTCACTACATCTTTTTGGCCTCCTTGATAGCTGTTGGCTCATTCTACTTTTCTCAAGACCAGTTTTTTTGACCTGGTCAAAAAAGTTCTCACCAGTTTGTTCTTGGCTATTGTTACAGTCTTCTCACTTATTTCTCACTAGTTTTTCTCTGTTCTTACTTACTATCTACATAGCAACTACAATGATCTTCATGAAATTAACACGTTTCTTGCTTAAAATCCTTTCATAGCCCCCTTTATCAGCATAAGACCTACTGTTCTTAGGCTTACATACAAAGCCATGCATTCGTAATTTCATCTCTCTTCAGTCCCTTAACTCTCAATTCTCTTTATACCTAACCTTTCTAAATTTCTAAATTACAATTTTCTGAGCAGCTACACCCTCAACTTCAAACCTTTGTATCTGCTTCTGACTGGCCTAAAATGCTCCTCTCTAAACCACTACTTTAGGAATTCCTTGTAAATATTCCATACATACACACACACACACACACACACACACACACACACACACACACACAGGGAAGGAGAGAGAGAGAGAGAGAGAGAGTGCGCAAGCAATTCTCATACTACATCATAATCATCTATCTTCCTATCTATATTAGATCAGGAGTTCCTTTAGGGAAGATCTTATGCCCTATTCTTCTTTGCCTATCCAGGGCTCAGCATAACACATGGCACATAAAAAAGGTCAACCAATGTATCGTGTGAAGCACTGCAATGCAGAGTACATTTTGTGAACAAACCTTTTCAGGACACTAAATAGTAATAAATGGCTTGAAAATTAAACTAACCTCCAAAAGGTGCCTGATTTATTCATAGGACTCTAGGACAAGCACTTATTTTCAAAATTGAATCTTCTATTCTGGGAAAGAAGGTTTGATTAGAAGTTAGAATAACTACTATTATTTACCCCACATTGGAAAATAAGTCAGAACAGAATAAAGGCCAAAGAAAAATAAATACATTAGACATTTACTTTAATATCATGAAAGAATGTGCTATTTATAAAATGGGCGCGATGACACCCTCATCTAGGAAGGTACAAAGAAGTAGAAAAAAGGATAAAAGTAGGAGTTCAGAGGACATAGATTAAACTTTCTGGACCTCAGGTGTAACTGGGCATAACTCTCACTAGTCACATGGGAATGGAGACCTGTCCTACATCTAGCTGTACAAGACTGTGGTGAGGTTTAGATGAAAAAAAGTATATATCCCAATTTTGCAAACTACACAGTGATATCAAATATAAGATTTGTGATCATTAGACTAAAAGATAATCTATTTTATGAAGCTTGCCTGAATACTCATCACTTGGAGTACAGCATCACTGCACTCCATTGTTTTAGTTGCAATGACAAAATTAGGAATCACTGAGTTCTTCAAGTGTGTCATGTACATCTCTCCCCAGGGGAGCTAGCTCTCCAGACATAGTCCTGCAATTTCATACCCCCAGTGCTCAGTATAATATATGAGAGGCAGCAAGTGCTCCATACATGTTTGCTGAATGATTTACCAAAAGGATATTGGTATAAAGTATTCTCTATTGTAAGGTGATTAAAGAACCTTTGTTACAAGCCAGTGTTAAAGAAAGACTTGGGCATACTTTGGGTACTTGGTATCATTACAGGTGTTTTCACTGTTTTATCAAATTAAACAACATTTCAGAGACCTTTAAAAAGAGGAAGAGAAATATGTAAGGGTTAATGAAGTTTGAGGAAAAACTTACCAAGTTACTCCAAAGGATTCCCTATTTTCTACTTTCAGAATCTTATTTATTTTAATTTTAGCTATCACTTCGTGTCTTATAAAAATGATATAGATCATGATTTTTTAATTAAACTTTTTTGGGGTAAAATTATATATTTATTTAAAAGTTGCAAAACTAGTGTAGAGGGCTTTTGTACATTCTTCAAGCTATGTTATGGTTCCCTACGTTACAATCTCATGTAGCCTATTTTTTTTTTAATATAAAATGAAATAGAAGGTAATTTGAGCCACTCTAGTGTAAATGTCTGCAGGAATTATGTGATACCTGCTGGAATAGAAAAGAAAGCTTTAATTACAATGCTAAAATTAAGAATCACTGGGTTAATTATAGATAATCACAGGCATGTAGAAACATCTGAACTTAGAACTTTGAGTTTGTAAAAAAATAATGTAAGTCTGTGAATAACCTTTGTGGATATATTGCTTGATCTGAAGCAATTCTTATAATAATGGACGCCAAATATACTACTCCCTGGAAAATGCCGAAAGAAAAAAATGAGTAACTCTATTCCATTTACGTTAGAAAAGGGTTGAGCAATTCTATATACTACATACAATTGACTAAAGAAGTCAAGGCATAATTAAAATAAAACAAGTTGAAATATACATGCTTCTTGATAGAAAAGCATACAAATTCACACAGTGGTAAATTGTAAGAGTATTCATTTTATTTCAGTTGTGCATATGTATACTGAGTATATGTCTACAGACATATTATGGAAGAGTTAATTTTCTTAAAATATAATTGTTTGGATTTATTATGAACTTAAGTATTAATTGAGGTTCTTTGCAATGAATGACAAATTTTACCAGGTAAAAAAAAAAAAAATTATCCAAGCAAGAATTAGTACATGAAGTCTTTCACAGCATATAAAGATAGCAAAATATATATCCTATGAAATAAATAGGGATATAGAAACAGATTTTCTAATTTTTTTAACCATTGAATATACTCTACATATTTTCTTTCCCTTTACTACATTCTTACTGCATTATAAAAGGTGTATAATATCATCTGTGGATCTAATTATAAAATATTTTAGGTTAGGCTGTTTCTGGAGTCAAGACATAATTTAAGAAAGAAGTTCTCGTGAATATATCCAAATTACATGGCATTATCCCTTCCTTCTGCTACACTTAAAATTATTCAGATACCAAGAGACTCACTCAAAAAAACTATGGTTTTCGAGTGGGTGTAAGTGTGTATCGCAGGCCTGAGAATAGCATCAGTGGAGTTTTGTACCAAGATATACATCTACTACTCAAGGGAGAGCGACTGCTTGCCCTGGATTCACTGTATGTTCTTGAGCGAGTCACCTCACATTCTTGAACCTCAGTCAACCCATTTGGAGAATTAGGTGAAAGCTAAGCCTTAGTGAGAAACAGATGCTACATCTGAGATGAGTTTTCTTGTGTAAACAAGTAATTTCAAAGTTTAATTCCAAAGAACTTTGCTGTGTGGATGGCCATGATACATGGCCCATATAAAGTAGACAACTGGGTTAAGGCTTTGGAATATATATGTTTCTTAAAAGTAGTTATAGCATCATGATATTATATTGGGATTCCTTAAGATATTTTTATCTTAAAAAAATAAAATATTTTAATCGAATTTTTATTACCTTCTACTTTGTTATTAGTCATATACTGTTGTGATTTTTTATGTAAAATGTATTTAATGCTTTTGGAACATATTATAATTTTTGTATGGTAAATTATACTTCTAACAAGTCAATTTAAGTTGTGAAGGAAGGGAAAAATATAACTTAAAGTAATAAAATTATTACCTAGTGAAAGTCAGTGAAAGTTAAATCTTCTTCTGGGACAAAAGTTAACAATCAAGGGATTTAAAGACTTGTGGTTTTAAAGACACCAGCTATATCTGCAGTTTGGTTTAATTCCTAGTAGATAAATTCTTACATTTTAAAACACATTGTTACTAAAGAGATAGCTAATTTAATAAATTAAAAAGAATTCCTCAAAGGAAAGAAAAAACCTCTTGAGAAATGTTAGTCTAAGTTGTCTGATTGTGTTCTCTCCTCTACAACTGCTACTTGTCTGATTGAAATTGCTATAAACATCAAAGTAAGATCTGTGGTTCCAGAAACTCTTCAAGCTTGCCATTGCTCTAAATGTATATTTCCTGTGTTGACTCCATGTCTTGCTATCATCGGTGCACATTTCAAAGCTTCAGGTTTAATGTGCTGTGGTTTCCCATTGAATAGCTTGTTGTATTTTAAAGAGGGAATAAGTAACATGTGAATCAGCAAGCTATTGGATAATGTTGAGAATTCTGTGTCAGCTAGTTTGTGATTCCCTGGTTTGTTTTTTTGGCAGCTATGGTGTTCCTGTATTTGATGTTAGCTAAAAGGAGCAGTAGCTTGGCCTTTGAGTGGAAACAATTCAGGAATTTCAGAAGAGAGGAACTAAGCAACAAGAGGCCTGGAGCTATTATCTTCTGAAGAGAGATGAAAGCACTCTTGTCCCTGTGCTTCCCTCGGTTGCCTGCACAGAACTCTTTTGACTTCAGTGTGAAAAGAACATATCTGTGGCAGAATTTGGCCCTGGGTTTCTTGAGAAACTAAGCAAAGTCCAATTGAGTAAGACGCAAAATAACTGTTGGCTAGAATATGATCACTCATGGAAGGTCAAAAATGTGACGGATATAAATCTTAAAACTTGGGGAAAAATGAGGAAAGCCTAAGTTTAAACTTAGTATCTAGATAAAACGCCCAGTGAAAATATTCAATTCACTGAACACCTTGAGAAACAGGCTAGATGAAAGCAGTAAAAAGTCCATCATTTTGACATTTGGAAACTATTTTGAATGAATTATCTTCATGAAGAATCTTACACGGGTATCATTAGAAGTAGTTTAATTATAAGTATTTTTCTTTCTAAAATTCTTATATAAATGGTCAGAATTCTAGAAAAAAATGATAATTCAAGTAATATGCTCTTCATATATAATGTATATAGACTTCATATATAGCTATATAAGCATATTAACCTCAAATAAGCATACACTATCTCTCTAGGCATTTGCCAAAGAATATTATTCTGAGGTATACAAAAAAGGAGTAGTTTTCCATCCTGTGAAAGGCCAGTTCCTGCTGTACTGCACCCTGACTCACCCACACACCTTGGAAATCTGACCTCCTTGCCATTCCCTGGAATAGGAAGTGAAATTGATGAACACAAAGCAAGACATGCATGTGGGAGTTCTTATGAATTGGAGCTATATGGAAGTGATTAGTCCAATTTTCATCTGGCACCGAGTTCAGATTCTACCATTACTCTTTGATGTAAACATTTTCAAAGAAGTAAACATTTTCAAAGAATAACAGAGAATTATAACAGTAAAATAATTGGGGAAGAATAAATTCACGAGCTAACCTTGGTTCTGAAAGATTACAAGAGGTGAATCGATGGTATTAAATGTCTCCTTTTCAACTTCAGTTAGTAAAATTGCTCTTGAGGCTACCTTCAGTGAAATTAATTTTAATATTTGAATAGGATGAAACCTGAAAGACTCAAAAGTTTTGCAGTGTATATGATTCACAGAGATTGTTCATGAAAAGTTTTACGGAAAATAAACTATTAGAAAGTGCTTGTTCTGCTATCTCATATTATGATAGACTGCAAACAGAAAAACCCAACCAAAAAAAAAAAAAGAAACCTAAAATAAAACAAAAACTTAAGTTTTTACTGGAATCCTTGGCAGAATCTTAAGATAGTTTTATATAAGATTTTGAAACATGCCTTCTGAGTTATGTATCTATTTTTGTGGAAAAGCTTTGACTGCCTATGCACATCTCTGCACTCAATATTGGTATGTATATTATTTATACTCTGATTTTCAGAATATATACAATACTGAGTGTGTAAAGTAGAAGTCATTTTAATTTGATGAAATGTCAATCTCAAAAGATTTGTAAATTTTTTAAAAAAATCAATGGGTTTAATCTGTTAAATGTGAAATTCTTTTTTTCTTTTCTTGTGGTATACAACACCTAAACGCATTTATATTTCTAAGTGTTAATATTTTTTACATTAGTTTTTCATATTTAGAGAATTTTCTCTGAAGAACTCAAAGCTCTTTGATTAGCATCTTATCCAACACTTTGTAAGTCAGGGAATTTCAAGAAAAGCATATGGGGCGGGGATAAGTAAAGAGATTTCTCCTTTAAGAAAAATGTAATCTTTTAAAACCAACAATTTATTCTCACTTTTCTTCTTCCCCATCATTAATAGTGATCACCTCTATACTCTTTAGATTAAGAAAAAGTGGGAAAAGTGTTTCTTCCAGTTAGCAACTGCTCCACCTCTGCTATGAATTGAGATTGATTCTTATATTTTCATTTAATATAATATAAGAAGGAATAGCTGAGTATGAGGTGACTGTTGGTTTAACTAGTATGATTTCATAATGCCATAGGTTCCTCTTCTACTTTTTACCTAGATTTCTTTTCAGGAACATCACATAATTACGGAGAAGAGGTTTAATAAATCTTCAATTTCACAATACCTACCCACTAATCCCGAGCATGCCCAGCTCTTTTCTTCTCTTTTTTGCCAAGTGCATTGGCTGTGATTGCCTGTTCAGAATCTAGCCACTTTTATTTTGGTAATAACTCTCTTATTTTCATTTGAAGAATCACTTTTCTCCCATTCTCAGTCCATGAGGTTTAGATGGAGTTACTCTTTTCCTTTGGATCCATGAATGGCTGTATGACTGAAGTTTGCCATTTGGAATATTCTATCCCTTTGACCACAGCGAGATCCAATGCAGGTTGATGGTATTTTATTCTGAGGCTTCTAATGAAAATGTTGATTTTAAAAAAGTCACTTCCATCAGACTTGCCAAGCTGTGGAAAGATGCTACTAAGGGGAAAAATCACCTGAAAATAGGGGCAACTCAGCAGAACCATGATAGGCAGAGGGACAGCTACTAATAATATCTGAGCACCCACATCCAATGAGGTAATCAACTCTGAAGCATCTGAAGATAACCTGTCTTGGACTTTATTGTTATAAATACTCCCCTTACAATATTTATTTGGCCTAATTCACTTTAAATTGAGTTTCTGTCATTTGGGTTATTATAATTCTTCCCTTCACATTACATTCCAAAAGTACTAGTGCTTAGCATTGTGTAAAAAAGTACCAAATGATGCTTACAAGACTTATTTATAAACTAGTTGAAAACTTTCTACAATCTTTAATGTTTGGATACTCGAGAATGTCACTTCATAATTTTATCTATCATTTTGTTTTGAATGTAAAACATGAACTATTATACATTTATAAAATTTTCAATCTAGAGAGAATTTTCAAGATAATTTCTTCCAAACATTTTATATTATCTGGCAGTGTAGAAACCATTCGGGTATAATGAGAGACTAGATCAGAGTAGAAAGAACACAGATGCGCTACACATCTATTTTGCTACTTGTGAGTAATTTAGAACAAGTTATTTAAGTTCTCGGTGTCAGTTTCTTTAAATTCTTATTTCTGAAGATGTCTGGCTCATAATTGACACTAAATGTGGTGTTTCAAAATAGTATTATTATTTTCAAAGAGCATAGCTAGTTAATAACACTCTTGCTTTAAACACAAAGTATAACACATTATCAATGTGGTCTTTTGTGCTATTCTACTACTTTATGCTAGAAGGATGGGTAAAATATGTATGGCTGAATCTCTTCATTATATTTTAGAGTATAAACAAAATCTGAAATAGTTGCCATTTATAAAGTAAGAAAAAGTAGGTGGAGAAACCAGAATTAAGCTATGCATTTCTGAATATGTCATATTTTGCAGATTACCTTGGAATCGTATAAATTTTACATTATTTTGAAACAGAATTAAATAAAAACTAATCCTTGAAATTTGAAGGCATTATAAAATTTAAAAACTTTACTCTTTAGCAAGTAGGCACATAACCACACAAAACAAAACTACTTCATGTGTCCTTAAAACATGTCATTTGATTGCACATATCTAACAGAATATACCCTATGAACAAAATAGTTGTGAAATACTCTTTTCAGTAGTCTTGTGTTGTTTGCAGAAGCTATTCTTCACTACAAAATGTTTAGTAACAAAGACAAAACAAAAATAATAAATATTTTTCCAACTTTATTAAGGCATAATTCACAAATAAAATACAATATTCTGAAGGTATACAACTTGATGGTTTGAAATACATATACATGTGAACTGATTACCACAATCAAGTCAGTTAACACCTCCATCACCTCACATAGTTACCATTTTTTATTTTTTTGTGATCAAAACACTTAAGATCTACTCTCTTAGTATTTTCCAAGTGAACAATACTATATTATTAACTATAATCACTGCTATAGTCTGAAATTCATATGTTGAAACTTAATCACCAATGTGATAATGTTAAGAGGTAGCCCCTTTAAGAGGTGATTAAGTCATGAAGGCATGGATGGGATTAGCACTCCAAAAGGGCTAAAGTGAATGAGTTTGCTCTCTTCTGCTCCTGTACCATGTGAAGACACCTAGATGGCACTATCAAAGAGAAATGGGTCTTCATCAAGCTGGCACCTTGATCTTGGACTTCCCCAGCTCCAGAACTGTGAAATATAAATTTCTCCTTTTTACACATTATCCATTCTCAGGTATTTTGTTATAGCAGCATAAAAAAACTAAAATAGACACCATACTGTACATTAGATTCCCAAAACTTGTTTATTTTATTACTGGAAGTTTGCAAACTTTGATATATGTCTCCCATTTTCTTCACCTGTCAATCCCTGGCAATCACCAGTCTATGCTCTGTTTCTATGAATTTGACTATTTTAGATTCCACATATAAGTGAGATCATAAAGTATTTTCTGGTTCCTCTTACTTAGGATAACACCTTCCAATTTCATCCAAGTTACTACAAATGGCAAGATTTCCTTTTTTTGTATGACAGAATAATATTTCATTATATATATGAATATAGATATACATATGAATATATACCCACATATATACACATATATGGTATGGAAAATGTGGTATATGTATATATAATACATAATGGAATTTATATATATATTCCTTATAAGATTGTATATATAATATATAATAAATGTGTTTTATTTTGTTTATACATAATACCACATTTTCCTAATCCATTCATCCATTGACAGATACTTAGGTAGTTCTCATATTTGGGCTATTTTGAATGAAGCTGCAGTGAACATGAGAGTGAAAATATCTCTTAAAGAGATTGATTTTGTTTTCTTTGGCTATATACCCATAAGTGGGATGGCTGAATCATAGGGTAGTTCTGTTTTTAATTTTTTGAGTCACTTCCAATACTGTTTTTCACGACTATACCAATTTACATTCCCATTAACAGTGTACAAGGGTTTCCTCTCCTCCACCTCCTTGCCAATACTTGTTATCTCTTATTTTTTTTGACAAAAACCATTCTAATAGTTGTGATGTTATCTCATTATGGTTTTGGTTTGCATTTCCCTGAGGACCAGTGATGATGAACATCATTTCATGTATCTGTTGGCCATTTGTATGTCTTCTTTGGAAAAGTGTATCAAGGTCCTTTGCCCATTTTTAAATTGGATTATTTGTTTTTTTGCTACTGAGTTTATTAGATATCTTGAATTTAACCATTTAGATATAGGGTGTGCAAATATTTTCTCCCACTCCGTACGTTGCTTTTTAGTTAGTTGGTTGCTTTCTTTGCTGTACAGAAACTTTTTGGTTTGATATTGTCCCACTTGTTTGTTTTTACTTTTGTTAACAGTCATATTCCAAAAAAGTTGTTGCTAGGCCAACGTCAGAGAGTTTTCTCTATGTTTTTTTCCTAGGAGTTTTGTGATCTCAGGTCTTACATTTAAGCCTTTAATTCACTTCAAGCTAATTTTTGTGCTTGACATAAGATAGGGCTCCAATTTCTTTCTTTTAAATGTGTATATTTAGTTTTCCCAGTACCACTTATTGAAAAGGTTATCTTTTCTCCATTGTGTATTTCTGGTGCCTTTGTCGAATATTGACTTTGACAAATATGCACAATTTATCTCTGGGATCTCTATTCTGTTTTATAGCTTAATGTGTCGGTTTTTATGCCAGTACTATGTTATTTTAATTACTGTAGCTTTGTAGTATGGTTTGAAATAAGCAAGTGTGATGCCTTCAGTTTTGTACTTTTTACTCAAGATTGATTTGACTATGTGGGGTCTTTGTGACACCATAAGAATTTTAGAAATTGCTTGCGTTCTTGTGAAAGACACCAGTGAAATTTTGATAGAAATTGCATTGAATCTGTAGATAGCTCTGGGTAATATGAACATTTTAAACTACATTAGTTCTTCCAATTAATGAACACTGAATATTTTTCCACTTATTTCCATCTTGATTCTTTTTCACTCTTTTTTTTCTTTGCTCTTCTGATGGAATAATTTCAAATAAACTATCTGACTGATTCTTTCTTCTGCTTGGTAGAGTCTGCTGTAGAAGCTCTCTATTGAATTTTATATTAAGTTATTTTATTCTTAAGCTCTAGGATTTCTAATTTTTCTTATGGTTTGTATTTGTTTCTTGAACTTTACATTTTGTTCATGTATTATTTTTCTAATTTTTTATAGTTTACCATCTGTTTTATTGTAGTTCATTATGATACACTTGGGTAGAACTGCTGACTTGACTTCCTGCTTTCATGGGGCAATAATCTGAATTCCACAGCTGAAGTGGACTGCTGGCTGGAGACCTCAGTCTGTAAAAACAGCTGACCTTGCTATGCTCCCTGGCCAGATGGGATCACCAACTAGGCTACACATATGAGTGGAGCCTCTGGTTAGTTCTCTAATGAGAAGAAGACACTGGCAGGTATGCGGTGCCACCACCAAGATACATGTGCTGGTTGCTGTGAGCCCTGCCCCTCTTATTTGATTTTAAACAACTTCAGGTGGTCTATCCCTGACAATTCATCAAGTGTTTTCCATGAGGAAAACAGAAATGGGCCTCCTGAAAAGCACCGTGGAATGCTGGGAAAGCTGGATGTTCAACTTCTTTTCCCAACTGAAGAAATTGCAGATTTAGGAGATCCTTCTTGTCATAGTGCTGTGTAGTCTGAAGAGGCCTAAAGTGGCTAAGTAAAAACTATTCCTCATGGTGTTCCTCGTTTTTTTGTTTTTTTGGTGTTTTTTTTTTGTTTATTTGTTTTTGAGATAGGGTCTCACTCTTTCACTCAGCCTGGAGTGCAGTGACCTGATCATGGCTCACCGCAGCTTTGGCCCCCTTGCTCAGACAATCCTCCCACCTCAGCCACCCAATTTGCTGGGATTACCGGCCTACGCCACCATGCCTGACTAATTTTTAAAAATTTTTGTGTAGAGACAAGTTCTTCCTATGTTGCCGAGTCTTGTCTCTAACTTCTGGGCTCAAGACATCCTCCTGCCTTGAGCTCCCAAACTTCTAGGGTTACGGGCATTAGCCACTGCGTCTAGCCTTCTTACTCTTCTAATATGACTTTTCTTGGTATTTGAGCTCCTCAGGTGTGCTTCAGCTTCATACTCAGGATCTGAGATTTTTATCATGTGTTTTTGTCTGTGTATAGTTAGATGCTAGTTGATATTTTTGTAAGGGGTACTAAAGCCAGAGACCTCTTGTTCTGCCATCTTGTTGACATCACTCTCAATAACAAATATTTATTTAGCTCACAAATCTACAGAGGTTAGCTAATATGTTCTTGTCTTGCTGATGAGTACGTGGTCAATTTTAGGTTGGCTAAATGTCTCTGCTCATCTTGGTAGACCTAATCTAAAAGTGTGCTGTAAGCACTCTTGGCTGATACACATAGCAGAGTAAATGTGGCTCTCCTTATATAAATTTAATGTATTTTGGCCACAGGTGGCTCCAGCGAGAGAGCAGACAGAAATATACAAAATTTTTTTTTTAGTATATCTTCTTGTATCATGATTTTTGAAATCCTGTTGGATTTATCACATTTAAATTAAAAATGACAAGGGTCTAGTTTCACCAGCAACCATTCCATTCTGTGGACTTGACATAGTTTGTACAACTCTGCATGCTATATACCCAGATTGGGAGGAACCATAACCTTCTGGACTGCTGCTCCTTCCCAGTGACTCTGGAAGGGCTCATTCATTGCTTGATGCCTAGTTCCACATCTTACAAGGGCTAAAAAAACTAGTCCCTACTTCATTGGGGTTGATGTGCGGATTACAAGACGTAATGTATGTGAAGAGTTAAGACAAGCGGAACGCACACATCGGTGTTTAATAATTATCATGTTTAATTACGGACTCTGCCTTTCTTAAATAGAAGTTCCTTGAGGATGGCGCAGTGTTACAGGTACATCTGTGTCCTTGGTACTCAGCTGCATGAGGCTATACATTGAGTTTTTATTTCTATGTACTGTTTTAAAAAGTATTGTTGCTGCAAGAAATCACACAATCCCTCATGGAGGTATTCCATTTGCCAAATCTCTATTTACTGTAAAAAAAAAAAATGGGTACTAGGAACTGTGCTGTTTTCTTCTCACGCTGTTGGTTTCAGCTGAACAGCGTGGTCTTCTCCTCACTGGAGACTTTGATGAAAGAGTTTCTGCTATTTATATGGAGGATTTAAATTAAGGGAAATCTAACATACATCAAGGGACCATTTTCCTTGAAGGGTAATAAAGGCAAAGTAAGTAAAAGAACCGTGTTGAATAAATACATGTCTATCTCATAAAATTTTTGGTCTTTTGTTTTAGTAATAGTCAAAAAGCAATGAACCACTTGGATAGGTCAGCCTGGTCTTTATTTACCTTCTAAGAAATTGTCTTAGATAAATGGTGGGAGTTTTCTTTAGAAATGTAAAATGTCAGGCATTCACAGGGTTTTTATCATTTATTTTCTGAGCTCCATTAAGGTTGATGCTGTCTCATTGTTTCCATTATAAATCCCTTCTTCTCAAGGGGCTGTAACTCCCCCAGTAAAAACAATGGCTTCAGGCAAACACTTCAAGCATTTTCTCTCACCTTAAGGGGACTTTTGTTCTTTTAAGTCTTGAAAATAAAAATCTATTAAATACTTTTTAAATTACAGGAGTGTTAAAAGTGAAAAAACCCAGGGATTACTGCTTTCGTATGTTCAGTCTTACTACCTGGGCTCAGAATTTTTTTAAAAACAGAAATTTTTTAGACCCCCTCTGATTATATTAGCAGCTCCTCTATTGTCTGAGCTAATTCAATATTGTCCATCTGTATGAGTCCATTGGCTTTCGTGGAGATGCTTACTGGAGAATGTTTGGTGGTTAGTTTGTGCTGAGTTATTTCTCTTTCCCTGATAGATAATTCAATGTCTCCCAGAAGAAACCATTCCATTCAGTACATGGTCACCTTCCCTTAGTGAAACATTACAGTTGTCTTTCATCCTGAGGGCAATGGCGTGATAGTGAATTTTATCACCCTGAATATGGAAATGCACTAAAAACTTCAAAATATCTCTCCCTAATTTACTGTCAGAGAAGTGCTGATCTGGAGACTGGGTTTTAGGCCAAAGACAAATTCATGTCAAAGATGTGGTCTTAGAGACACACTTCAGAACCTCACTCCCTAAACTCTGGAGGTTTATGCATGACGGGAGTTGGAGATTCTTATCATGCCATAGTGGTCCTAGGTTTCAGGAAAAGCCTGGGCATGACTACTGTAACCTGGTAACACAAAGGGGATCCATGCATCTTTAATGTTCTTTTCTTCCCTCTTTGCCCTCTAGTTTAGGACTATTTCATTCATTATTTCATAGTGAATATTTTAAGAGCAAGATTTCCAATGCCACTGAAACTACAGATATGTATCACTGCACCCAGCTTGAATTCAATGCCACTGGAATTCATGCACACACACACACCATACATTAGATTTCCTATATCTACTTTTGTCCCAAAAAATTGTTTCAAAGAGAGATTATTTTCTTTAGATTGTGCTACAATCATCTGGAGAAAGTACTGTTAAGAATAGAGACAGAATTATAAAGCAATGACCATAGGCCTGTCAAAAGATATTATTCATATAGGAAAAAAGAAATTAGATTATTATGTCACACTATACAAATATAAAGATACAGTTGGTTTTTAGAAGCAAATTTGAGGGTGGGCCTTGTAGAGAAGACACAAGACTCCCAAACTCTCAAATTTGAAAATTTTGACCATTTCAAAGTGAAAAAATTCTAAACAGTCATGGACCTCACAAAGTTAAAAAATAAACAATAGTTATTTGAAATGCCTATAGACAAAAAAGATAGTGCCTAGGATATATAAAGAATTCCTACAAATCAGCATAAAAACAATAAATGACACAATTAAAAATGTAAAGAATATAATACACTATTCATAGGAGAAAAACAATCAATACGCTTAAGAAAAGATGTGCTACTTCATAATAATCAGGGAGTATAGAAAAACAAACATTGGCTTGTTAGGAATTTAAAATTCTTATATTATTAAAAGTTACTAAGATATAGAGAAGTGGGATGCTAATACTTAATGGAAGTAGAAATTTGTAAAAACCATTTGGGGAAATTTTGACACTATCCAGTAATATTGAATATGTGCATATCTTCAAGATATACAGATTACATTTCTAGGTATATGCTTTTGAGGAACTCTTGTTTAAGGAATGTGTACATATTTATTGCAACAATGCTCATAGTGGTGAACAATTGGAATCAACCTTAATGTTCATTCACAGAAGAATGGGTAAGTATGCTTGTATGTATTTCTAATTTTAGCATTGTGAGAAATATGTGAGGATCTGTTACATAAGTAAATCGCATGCAGGTGGAATTTGGGCTTCTAGTGAACCCTCTTTCCCCCTGGTAGTGGACATGGTAACCAACAGGGGGTTGTGTACCCTCATTCCCTCTCCCTCCCTCTCTCCATTAGCAGTGCCTAGCATCAGTTGTTCCTGCCTTTGTGCTTACATGCCCAATGTTTAGGGCCCACTTATGAGTGAGAACATGCAGTATTGTTTCTGTGATAGTTCACTTAGAGTAATGGTTTCCAGCTGCATCCATGTTGCTGCAAAGGACATGATTTTGTCTTCTTTATGACTGCATAGTATTCCACTGTGTATATGTACCACATTTTATTTATCCAGTCCACTTTCAATGGGTTTCTGGGCTGATTCCATGTTTTTAATATTGTGAATAGTTCTGTAATGAACATACGTGTGCAAGTTTTTTTTTTCTTTTGGCAGAAAAATTTATGGTCCTCTGGGTATATTCCCAGAAAAGGGATTACTGGATTGTACAGTAGCTCAATTTTTAGATTTTTGAGAAAATGCCACACTATTTTTTACAACAGTTGAACTAGCTTATATTCCCACCAATAGAGAAGTGGAGATGCTAATGCGTAATAGAGGCAGAAATTTGTAAAAGCCATTTGGAGACATTTTGACAATATCCTGCAATGTTGAGTATGTGCATATCCTTCAAGACCTACAAATTACATTTCTAGGTTATGCTTTTGAGGAACTCTTTTTTCCACAGTCTTGTCAACACCTGTTGTTTTTTGACTTTTTAATGATAGCCATCCTGACCAGTATGAGATGGTATCTCAATGCAATTTTGATTTGCATTTCTCTGATGATAAGTGAAACCTGGCATTTTTTCATATGTTTGTGGGCTGCTTGGATGTCTTCCTTTGAAAAATGTCTGTGGTTCATGTCCTTTGCTCACTTTTTAATGGAGTTATTTTTTTTCCTATTGATCCATTTGGGTTCTTTGTGGACCCTGGATGTTAGGCCTTTGTCAGGTGCATAGCCGGCAAATTTTTTTTTTTTTCCCAGAATGGATAAATTGATTGAATAATTGATTGTAACATTGTGTAATACTCTACAGTAATCAAAACTAATAAAATAAATATCAACATGGATAAATTTTAAAAGCATAATAGTGAACACAAAAAGCAAGTTGCAGAAATATATAATAATGCATGCGCATATATATATAAATTTATATGTATATAAAACCATGACATTTACATATTACTTAAGCCCTGAAGAAGACTATATAATTATAATTTTTGCTTATATAATTAGTGACATATACTTAATTTTTTACTTATAGCAGAAAAAAAAGAAATACATGAGAATAATTAACACTGAATTGTGATAAAGATTATCTGTGAAGAAAGATGAAGGAGAATAAGGTCAAGCTCATAGGAACCACTACTGTATTTGTAATCCATTATTTCTTAAAAATAGCTTGGGAAAAGTATAAGAATGTGAGAATTTGATAAAGGATGGAGGGAGTGGGAGGAGAGACTTCTTGAAGACTTCCTATTCCCCGACTCTTATTTATCCGTATCATTCACAATGCATCCTCTTCTCAGGTCTCCATTTAACCTAAAACACTTACCTATGACTCCTGGTTCACTTTGTGTCATTTAGAAACTCTCCATTTATACTATATTAATTTGTGAGTATTATATAGATTAGAGATTGTTGATTTTGTTATTTTCTAAGTATTTTAGTCAAAGAATGATACAGCTAGAAAGACCTATTCTCTAATATTAATATAATGTGAGGAGATCAAGACCCAGAATGCATTCATTCATCTATGCAATGAACACCAAACAAGGAAATATCTGTTTTCAAAGAAGGAAACTGCTTTGTTTTCCTTTCCTTTATATTCCAGGTTTATTGTGCTTTCTACATGTTAGGCAACAAATATGGTTAACTGGATCATGAAAGAAGACCCATTTTGAGAGGTGAAGGTTTGAGCTGTAAGAATGCAAAGTGCTAGAACAGGAAAAACTCAAGTCAGGCATGGTGTCATAGAATTGGGAAAAGCGGCTGTCTCAATTCAATATATGAAAAAAAGAGTCAAAGAATGAAACCGTGGACTGAGTCTTATGAAAATACAGTAAGGGGCCGGGTGCGGGGCTCACGCCTGTAATCCTAGCTCTTTGGGAGGAGTCCATGGGTTCAAGACCATGGGTTCGAGACCAGCCTGGGCAACTTGGTGGGACTTCATCTCTACAATAAATTAAGAAAAGTTAGCTGGGTGTGATGGTGCATGCTACTTGGAACTAGTTACAGCTACTTGGAAGGCAGAGGTGGAAGGATCGCCAGAGGCCAGCAGGTTGAGACTGCAGTGGCCATGCGTATACCCACTGCATTCCAGCCTGGACAACAGAGTGAGACTCCAATTCAAAAAGAAAAAAAAAAAAAGGAAAAAGAAAATACTGTAAGGAAGGGAGACTTTCTCTAATATTAGTCAGCTCTGCATTTTAGCCATCCATTTAGCTCTTTATTGACCATCAAGCAAAATAAGCAGGTGCACCAAGGTCAGCAGGGAGAAATACTAAAGATTTCCCCTAACCTGACCTTGATTGTCATGGCCATAGTCTTTCACTGCCTCCCTTAATTTTGGATCAGTTTTTGTATCGTCTTTATCTGCCATGTTTTACTTCAATTTGCATTATTGAATGTTTTCTTTGGCATGCTGAGTGATCAAAGTTTAAAAGTCTGACTTGAATATGTTGTCAGAAACCATATTTGCATCTATCTTATGTCTTCAGAGATGGCTGCAAAGAATCCTTAAGCTCTTTGTTTTAAGCAATGGAAAGACTGAGAGGGCACTGTTTTTGGACTGTGCTGAGGGCATCAGTCCGCTTGAATCTGGCCTGGCACTTATTAATTAATTCATCTCATGTGTTTTAAAAATCTCCCATGTGCCAGGTGCTTTGCTGACACTGAAAAGGCATGACAAAAAGAACTCAATCCTACTTCCCTTCAAGTTTATAACAGTTGATGGGTCAGGCTGATAAGTAAAGAGGCAATCACAATGCAGTGTATTAAATTTTGTGATAATCCATTTAATCAATATTCTCAGTCATGGGTCAGACTATGTGTGGTAGTGACATTGATCCAAATGTTTTCTTTCCACCAGACACAGTTGATTTTAGAGCAACTCAGAAAGTGAACCCCCCCCTTTTTTTTAAGAAAAGACAAAACCTAAACTACATACACTAGGCCATAATTATTTATAAACATTTACATTTCAACTTTTCTATTTGCAGCAGCAATTCTTAAACCATAATTGTCTAATTCTATCTTCTATTGTATGTACGCATCCTTCTCACAACCAAAGATAATTATCTCTGGGTACACAAATCTAAAATTTGGATTAGGATTCCCTAAAACTACTCTGGAAGTGCTGAAACCATAATACAAAAAGAAATGAGTGCAATACCAGCGTGGGTTGTTAAGCATAAACACTAAGATCTGAATAGAAACAACATGATTCAGTAGATCTGTTATAACTTTGTTACAACTGATATGAATCCATTAATCCTCATTTGATTTTAATAACTGCTTAAAAGAACAGTTTAAAATTTTCTATATTCAAAGTAGGCCTAGGTTCTGGGGAGAGAGGTGGTATATTATTTGCATCCCTGGGAAACCAACACTGTATCTACTGTATCCAGCTATCTATATCCATCACCTATTTCATCCAAATTTTTAAAAACTTGGCATATAATTAAAAGTTTAGTGTAATACTTAAAATTGTCCAAAATATTTTTCATTTATTATGAAAGGCAAAGGTTAGTCTGACTCTTATAGAGTGAGGAAAGTGGGGCTTGTAGGTGTTCTGTGGGTTGCTTAAGATCATACAGTGTTTTAGTAAAAGAGTGAGTATTGGGTCTTAATATTTTCCAAATGTACTTAAGGATGCCCATGTCAGAAAACCTGGAGCCTAGAGGCAGGGCTCTAAGCCATTTGCAACTTAGCATCATTCAGATCCCAGTCACAAAAATAAAACCAACAACTGGAAATTCAACGTAGGAAATTAGCTACAGTTTAAAAGAACTTGAAAGAGCAACCTAAGGAAGTTGAGACAACTTTAAGATAAGCAGAAATGTAGGAAATCACCTTTACCCATAGGGCTATAGGGGAGAAGGGGGGAGAAGCTGAGTAAATGGGACCTTGTAGGAGGGGGCCTTTCATGGAGAACTAAAAAGACTACTGAAGACACATTTGGGAGGCAGAGTGGGGGGAATACCCTGGATTCTCCCTACAATAGCCTACAAAATAAGCCCAGTAAGGAAGTCAATTTGCAAGGCATCCTGGGAACCAAATTGGAAGTCCATTCCTCCTGGAAAACAGCAGTGCATGAAGAGGGTGAGGGGGCATCTGAGGAAAACAATCAACCAGCCTTTTTCAATTGAAATATCTCTGTGTTTAATCTCACGTGCATGTGTTTGGCCTCTTAGTAATGTTTCATTTGCAAAAGGGATTCTATATTTAAAAGACAAAAGTTTGAAATTCACTGTACTAGACCAATTCATTTTTAGAGGACATTCTATATCTTTTGTTAGTATTTTCCACATATAAATTTGTATGCATTTTTCTTTTTAGAAAGCCAAAAATTATATTTCTATTTTTAATTTGTGAATTCTTTTCTCCCTTATAACCTCCTCATTCCGTAATCTCAATTTCTTCAGGTCATTTCCTTTAGTTCTAATGGGGTTATGTCCACAAAGGAGGGATGTGTTTTTAGTTTAAGTGTTCTCAATGTCACAGGAAGTTTCAGAGAAATTAAAGCTCAGAGTAACTTACTAATTTACTTTATAAGACAAGGCTAGAAGATTCAGCAGTCAGGACCAAAAGTCTGGGTCTTCGGTTTCTAATTTGGGTGCTAGAGCAATAATTCTTCAATTGGTGTTGAGATATTGTGGGATACCTCAGCAGATGTGTAGGAACATTACTAAATATTGTAAAATTTCAAGGGAAATAGAGTAACAACATATTTTTGGACACTCCATAAACTACTAACAGTTTCAACTTTAGATTTTTATGTTTCGTTGTATCACCTCATATCGCTATAAAGCTGAGATTTTTAGTGATAAAAGCAAGGACCACATAAAAATAATTTAGGAACAGAAAATGACAGTAGCAGTGTCTCATCCAAAGTCTTAGAGGCTGTGCTGTGATCCACAGGCACTGAATTGTGAGGCTATAAGTCTTTACAAGCTGTTTGGACTTACTACTCGATAAATGGAACTGTTAACTATTTCTTTTTTCCAGAGTGTGCTGTGAAAAAAATTCCTGTGACATTAAGAACATTTTGTAAACTGAAAACGCATCCCTCCTCTGGGGACATAACCCCATTAGGACTAAAGGCAATGGCCTGAAGAAATTGAGAATAAGGAAGGAGGAGGCTGTAAGGGAGAGAAGAATTTAGTCTCCTGAATTGTTCTTCCAGAATTCTGGCCATTCTGTCACCACTATCTTTGTTTGCTTTTATCTGAGGAGTAAACATGGGTGACATTGGAGATAAAATTACATTTAGTTTGGCAATTTGAAAGTCAAAGTCATCCTTACAAAGAAAAGAAAGCTGTGGGCATAATTACACTGTGTTTAATCTGTCCTTCAGATCAGGAAGGGGAAAATCTGGCAGATAACTTGCAGGGTTATCAGACTCTCAAAGACCACTGGAAGACCAGCAGAGTGCATTGTCCCTAACACCTTCTATCAGTGCTTGTTTTTATCTCAACTTTTGTCATGTGATCTTAACTGTAGCAATGAGGTTGCCATCTTTTTAATTGTTATTCAGGTGTTAGGGTTTTTTTCCCCTTGCCAAAATCTAATTCTTGAAACAATTTTTATATCTTGAACACTTCCTTCTTATCTCTGTACAGTGTTCTTTAAAATGTGCCATTTAATGAAAACTACACCTGACAATAAATTATCCAAAAAAGCATAGACATCTTAAAAGATCAAAGAAAATAGGGATTGAAGTTTGTAAGTGATGTTATTTTAAACAAAAATGGGTGAAACTGACATCCTGTGACATTATGGAGTGCTGTGATATTTTATAGTCCAGGGACTACAAAAATAGAAGTCTTAAGATCAAACGATGAGAGACAGAAATCTGAAAGAAATCAATTTCAATATTTTATAAACAGTTTCCTTGTTGTGAGTTAGGATGGAACTAAAAGTCAGTATAATTTCAACAAAGAGACTCTCACTTTAAATTTTTTAAAATGTGCATTACAGGTGCTGTGGCTTCTTACGATACAAAACTTTTCAACCCTAGTTATGAATCAAGTCACTCCTAGAAATTAAAAAAAAAAAAATACAGATGTCAAAACCCTGTCCCAGACCTACTGAATCTCAGGGACTAGGATTCTTGAATCTATGTATAAAACACAACTGATGTATAGCAATTGAATTAGGACATTATTGAATTAGATGTAGTCTAGTTTAAAACTATAGACCAGTAGCATCAGTATTGTTCAGGAGCTTGTTAGAAAGACAGTCTCAGATTCCCTCCCTAGACCTATTGACACCAGAACCTACAGTTCAACAAGATTCCCAGTGATTTTTATTAAAATTTCCAAGCACTTGTATGTCATTGCTCTGACACTTATACAAGCTGTATGTCCTCTGTAAGTCTATTTCTCCAGCTAAAGAAACAGATATAATTATACCTACTCAACTTACTCTAGGACTGTTATAAGGATATAAAATGGAATATGGAAAAATATGCAGAAGAACTTCAAAAGATTAAAAGTACACTGTTTATGTAAACTGTTGCTCTCATGTGGTCAATAGAACCACAGATTTGCAGAGCTACTTGGCTCTTCAATTTATTCCACCTCTATATTTGAGCCACATCCTTGATTGCTACATGGTTAATCCCCACTCACATTTATTTAGCCTCCTACTACAAATGCCCAAAGGTAGCATTGCATTACTTTATTCTCATAACTTTTAAGTCATAGGGAAGTAAGAAATACAAACAAAAGAGTAGCTTAATTCGTATACATAGAGTGCCTGGTGATACACTATGTAGATTAATGTAACTTTGTATTTGGAACCTTGCGAATTAAGGATTTCCATAAAGCCACCTTGGTAGTATGGGTCCCATAGTTCTTCTCCTTGTGGTTAATTAATGTTTGATTCATGTTGTCTTGATCAACTGGTGATCTTCTTGTAATAAGCTTCTCTGTGACATTCAGGTGAATTTGGTACCGAAGTTCTGCTATTCATTTCTCAAAAAATAAAAACGGGATGGACATAATTGTTAGAGTTTGCTTAGGCCTGTTCTCCCATCTCCTTTGGTATATTTCTGACACCGGGCACTATTTGAGTCTATCCGGCTTTTTGTGCCACCTTTTACACCGAGCCCCTTTCCTTCCTACCAGCCTTCTCCTGCTCCCCACCCCCGTACTTCTAAGATGTCTATCTGGGAAAGGCTTAGCACTCCCTGGATTCACCTCTAGCTCTTCCTCATGTCAGATTGCTGAGCCAGCTGTAATCCTGATTCTCTGCTCTGCCTCTTCTATTGTGAGAGTATCTCTCTGCACGTACTTGGTGGTCTGTAATACATCTCAGTCTCCTGCTGTACTGGATGCAAATTTTTTGCATTTCTCCCACCTGGAGTTGTATAATGCGTTCATGGCTCCACATGACCCTAGCTTATCCATGCTATTGTTTCTCCCTGCCTTCAGCTCTTTCTCTTTTAAGTCTTACATCATTCTACTGGGCTCAGTTACCATCTTTTGTGTTTGGATTCATTGTGGTTCCCTTCAATCTGATCTGCCTCTAATTTATGGCTGTGTAGTCCCTGGCCATCTGTCGCTAAGGGCAGACTTTAGAATAATAAAGTATTTGACCTCGTTGTTCACATGTTTCTTACTCTTATTTCCTAGATGGTGGGTGGCACTATTTAATTTTATCAAGAGACATTGTCACTCTGGAGCGATTATGTCTTAGAATACAACTAGAAAGCCCTGAGGAAACAAAACCAGCCCAGGTTCTGTAGGGGGCCAGCCCCCACGTGGAGATTCAGGGTGTCCCTGGAAAGGTGTGGTGGCGTCGGCGATTATTCCTGGGGAATAAAAGGATTAGACTCCTGTCTAGTGCAAGGGCCGATTCCGCAGAAAAGATAGATATATGTAGAGAAAGAGAGAGAAAGAATGGACCACTGTTCAAACGGGTTTGAGCAGAAGCCGTTTAATGGAAGTTTTCATGTTCCTTTTATCCCAGATTTTCGCCGGCAAAATCACGAGACTTTCACGTGAACACAAAGCCGGGTGGATGAGGGGCGCCTCCCCCCCACCCGCCAGGTGTTTGCTCAGGTATGAGGAAGTACAATCCCACCAAAATCACAGGATGATTACATGAACACAAGGTGAGGTGGGTGAGGGGCGTCCCTCACCCACCAGGCACTCCCTCATGCACGAGGGAGGGCAATCCCCAAAACTATTTTACAGTTTTTCATGCTTGGTTAATATTCCTCAAAAGCAATACAACACTTCTAATTCATAACATTCTAATGATCCATAATTTCTAAGGCCTATGCATATATAACATCTAAAGACTAACTTAAATCTTAATAGCTTTCTTAGTCTAAGCTAATTTGCACAAATCCTAGCCACTATGCTGAGGTATTTACTGCATGATTACTGTGGCAACACCTAACAGACACAACTCAGACCGGTTTTAAAGAATGTGGTTCAGCCCAGAAGTCACACTGGGTTTTCTAAATTAATACATTTAATTCATAAAACAATGTCCTACGTAGTCATTATCCTAAAGTTACTAAGCTTAAACTATCCTTAATATTAAGACTACCTATCCTGTAATTCTTCTTAAGTATATTGTGTAAATTTGACTTGATTCTATAAGGCCAAGAAACCTACACTAATTATAGCTAAAACTGGCTTTTAGAGGAATGCGGCCAGTCCAGAGTACA